>PVJD01012880.1:0-37181 GCA_004026545.1 Mormoops blainvillei | reverse complement strand
TGGTGCTGGAACCCTGGGTTGTGCAGTCTGTCTTGCTCCCTAGTTGTTCCTCCTGGTTTATCTGCATACGAATGTGGGACCACCTGGCCCACCAGCCACTGCCTCACCCACCTGGTCTGCCAGCAACTGCCTTGCTATGTGTCTTCTGCATCCTGGCTTCCTGTCCCCACCCCTCCTACCAGTCTGGATGAATGTTTCTTCTTTAATTCCTTGGTTGTTGGACTTCCATTTTCTGGCTCAATTCTGGTTCAATTTTCTGGCAGTTCTGGTTGTGTTTTATTTTTAAATTAGTTGTTATCCTTCCTTTGGTAGTGCAAGGAAATGAAGTGTACCAACCTGCACCTCCATCTTGGCAGGAAGCCTACAATTTGCTTAATTATAATCTTAATGTAATAAGTTCCTTTGTAGCTGGCAATTTGAGGAGCTTTATGTACGAAGAAACATTTACTGTATCTTCAATGCCAAAGGGGATTTTTCCAGTCAGGGAAGAGAAGGGCATTCCAGACCATTGGGACTGAATATGAATTATCCTAGTGTGCTGAGAAAAATGCAATGAGTTTGATGAATTGGGAAGATGCCTAACACTTAAAGGGTGCTCAATATTTTTTATTGTGGTAAAACATGAAAAACATAACATTTATCATTTTAACCATTGTTAAATGAAAACTTCAGTATTATTATGTACATTCGCATTGTTGTATAACCATCATCATCAACAGATTTGGGGGGAAAGAATGAATGAATATAGTGAGATTGTAAAGGACCTTACAAGCCATGCTAAGGAGTATGGCCTATATCCTCTAGGTAAGTAAAAAATTTTTAAGATGGGCATAAAAGAGAAAAAGGAATCAAAAAGCATCTGGGAAACAAAATTTACACAACAATGCACAATCCTGACTACACACTAGAGATTTTTTTTTTTTAATCACAACCATACCTGGGTCTTACCCCATGCCAAATAAGTCAGAGTCTTTCAGGAATAGGACTAAAACTTTCTAGGTGATTCCAATGTGCAGCTAAGGCTCAGAACAGCCACTGCACTAAAGATTCTACTTGAAATCAACGTGTGGTCCCCAGACCATGAGCATCACCTGGGAGCTTGTCAACAAATCAAATTCTTAGGCCCCACTCCAGACCTACTGAATCAGAAAATCTGGAACTATGTACCAGCATTCTTTGTTTTAAATAAACCTGCAGGTGATTCTGGTGCTTGCTAAAGTTTGAGAACCATTGGCATATAGGAATTGTGGATTTATTGGAGGGGATAGGAAGTGAGTAACAGAGAGCCAAGGTGATGCCCAGGTTTTTCAGCTTTTACTATGGTCATCTGCCAGATGGAGGGGTTATTATTCAGGGTAAGAAATGAGGGTAAGATGGGTCCCATGAAAGATTAGAATTAAGGCACTCTTGGGAAGAAAAGTAGAATTTATCTAGAACCAATTTACTTAAAGCCCCTTCCCACGTTTGTAAGGTGGAAGGGTGCTATTCCTTTTCTTCACATGGACAAAGATGGATTTGGGGCCAGTCAAATAATGTAGCTTAGCCAAGGTAAAAAAATAAAAAGCCTATTCAAAGAGAGTTTAGATTAAACCTGCTTTAAGGAGTCCTGCAAATACACTGGGTCTTAACCCTTCCTTCCCATATATTGTCATTACCATATGCCTAAGTAGCTTGTGTTCTGCAGTTCCATTGGCATCCTATTTTCTAAATATAAAGCAAGCTTAGAGAATGGGAAAGGGCAAGCTTTCTAAACATATTACCTCTGTTATTATTGTTAAATGTCATAGTGAATGCTCATCTGATTTCTCCAATAGTATGAGATGATGGTATATTTACTAGACCTTGCTGCTTTAAAAGAGCAGTTCATAATTCTCTAGGGGTTAACTCTTAAATTACTTCACAAGAGATTTAACAGCAAGGCTTCAGACAAACTGGCTGCTTGAGGTGTACTTCAATGTGTGTATGCTGCAATCAATCAAATTGACAAAGATATCTGCAATCAGTTTACTAGGAAAAACTTCAATAGTCCTTTGGTCTTGGGAGTTCCTGTTGTACTTATGATTTGATTTAAAAAATGAGAATATTTATTAATAAAGTGATTTCCTCTTTCCAAACAAACCTGACAGCTTTGATTTTTCCACAGGCAAATTATAGACTCCTCTTGATAAGTAAATATAAGCTCCATAAAAATCAATCAATGTGACTTCCACAAGTCTGTAGTATGCTGTGAGCTCACCTTCAGGCCAGGTTTCAGGGCACTGGTTATCAAAATAGAGCTGCACATGGGAATCACCTGGGAAATTTTAAACATGAATGGTGCCTGAGCCTCACCCCTAGAGATTCTGATATAATTAGTCAGGGTGGGGCCTGGGCACAGGGATATTTGAAGTTCCCTAAGTCATTCTAATGTACATCCAAGATTGAAAGCCACTTTATAAGAGAATTTTTAAAGAAATGAATAGAACCTATTTGATGGAACAGCCCATACATGGGTAACAGTGAAGAATAATACAAGACAGTTAATAAAAACATCTATTTGAAGAAGAAAAGATACCAAGATGTAGGTTCCTAAAAAGCACCATTTAAGTTCTTAAGTGGGCAGAAAAATGATGGAAACAGCTTTATGAATATTAGTCTAGCAGTGCTATTCAGGATGGACTGAAGGGGAGTATGAATGGAAGCATAGATACAAGTAAGGAAGCTATTAAAGAAAAAAAGCTGAATAATTACTCCATTGCTTATATAATGACGTGGAATCTTCTTAGGATAGTATTCAAGGCTGTCCATAGTATGTTCTCAATCTTTATTTCTAGACTTATCTCTTACCCTACCTCCTCATGCAAGCCATCATCTAACCCAGTATTCCCCAAATGGAAATGGTATATTACTAGGTGTTATAAGAAAAAAGAGGGTCCATGATGAAACAAGTTTAGAAACACTGATTGAAAAAAAGTTAAAACAGGTTGTTTACTTCAAGGTTCCTCAGAATCTTTAATAGCCCTCTCTTTTTCAACCACTGTTTTATAATCCAGATTCTTTTCACTGGACCATGTTTCTGAGATGGTTCCTTAGCATCACTCTTCAATTGCACTTTGTTTATAAATAAAAGATACAGAATAACAACCTTATTTTCCATGCTCTGATTGGCTTCCTTTTATTTAATTGGGCAATATAAACCTTCAGAGACCATGTGAAATATTGAGCGAAACATGTATGCTCTTAAAACGGGATGTATTTCTGGTCTGTTTAACCCCTATTTAATGCGTCATAAAATAGCACTGAAAACTGTCCCCCCACAACTCTCCCACATGCACATCTCATTATTAGTTTTCAAAAGACAAATTAAATTAGTCATTGTTTAGAAAATAAAATAGGACAATGGCACTGAAACGTACATAATGCTTTAACACCAGGCCCTATCAGGCCTTGCTTGAAGAGGTAGCAACTGCTTAACAGTTAAAAGTCAAAGGGATACATCACTTTGCAGCTCTAAATATTCCATTAGAAGCTAGGTCCTGTCAGCACACCAGTTCTAAAAGATTATCTTCAGAGCCTTCTAATTTGCCTGGAAAATTTGTTTCTACATGAGTTGTCATTCAAAGTTTTACCCCAGAGGTGATTTTATTTTTTAAATGTTGAGGTAGAAATCAGCAAACTGAGCCACATAATTGGCACTTCCACTGGCAGTAGCTGCAGAGAGGTGAGATAGGGTGAGCATTCTCAAAGGCAAAATCTGATTTGCACTCCATTGTAGAGGCACAATGGGACAATGCACTACCATTCCTTAGTGAAGAGGTTCAAATCAGATTTGCTGGAGACTATAGGCAGGGGTCTCCAACCTTTTGGTGTCTCTGCACCACATTGGAAGAAGAAGAGTTGTCTTGGCTCTCACATTAAATACACACTGCGACACATAATCGCAAATAATCTCATAATGTTTTCAGTAAATTTATGATTTTGTGTGAGGCTACATGCAGCCCATGGGCCGCAGGTCGGATACCCTTGCTAGGGTTTTCTTTTGTTAGGTTCCCTCAGAGTATTCATGTCTCAGATCAGCTACTTTTTCATTGTCTCTGACTGGAATTACCCTATCCCCTTTGGATATATCTATCAACCTACAAATAACTGTTGGGTGCCTAGTAAGAGCCAAGCACTAGCAAGGAGCCAGAAGACATGCATTTAGGTTGAGGTAGGCCTGACTCTACCTCTACCTCTACCTAGCTGTGTGACTTAAAGCAAGCCCCTTTTCCATGTGATGTCTTGGTTTCTTTAGCTTTCAAAACAACTATCACCACCACCCACCCTCATATCTGACAGGAGATTGTTATAAGGAACAAGGTAGATAATAGCTATGAAAGCCCTTTAGAAATCCACTATAAACATTTGTGTAGCAAATTGAAATTATTTCTACTCGCAAATTATAGATTGTAAGGAGTAGAAACCTGCTGAAAGCAGATTTATTTTTTAAAAAAAGAAAAGATTTATTTTACAGATGTTATAAATGTAGGACATTCTTATAAAATCCCATTGAAAGAAGTATTGGACCTCATAGGTACTGGACAGTCAAAAGGCAGCTTCCCTCTCTCTCTCTCTCTCTCTCCCCTCCCCTCTCTCTCAGATATGTGGTCTTATTTCCATTGCTCTATATATTTGCCTTATTGTTTTCCTGCTAACCAACTTCTGTGTGCTCATGACTCAACAGTCTAAGTGACTCAATCTTTGTAATCCCAACTCCACAGTTCCTTAAGAATCTGATGTTCATCCAAATTCATTAGCCATAGCAAGGAGGGCAGGACCTCATGAAAGCAGGGAATAGTGCTCCTTCGCAGATGTGAACAAATCA
The DNA here is from genome assembly GCA_004026545.1 of Mormoops blainvillei. Taxonomy (NCBI): domain Eukaryota; kingdom Metazoa; phylum Chordata; class Mammalia; order Chiroptera; family Mormoopidae; genus Mormoops; species Mormoops blainvillei. The sequence goes on along the minus strand of PVJD01012880.1, from coordinate 32,338 downwards.
TGTTCACTAAGATGATAATTGTGATGGCGAAGAAAATGGTTGGCACTTTAGTACAGAAGTGTGATGAGCATGAAATTACATAAATAACCTACCACCTCATTAGAGTCTCATTAAAAAGAGAATATTACTCTTCCCAAAAGCTCAAATGACGATGTCTACTTATAAGAAGCACAGAGAAGCCTCTGCATCACAGGGAGAGGACAGGCATGGTTCCTTACCTATAACTAGCGCTAGAGGGAAAAATTTGAACATTATTGGTACTTTTCTATTTTTCTGGCTTGCATGATTCAGTATGTTTTAAACCCCTATAATCCACTCACCTTACCTGTCACCACTGGCCACTAAAAAACCAATAAAGTTACTAAAGATGATGCTTTCAGATGTTTGAAAAAAATTAAGTTAATTGAGAATTTATGCCTTTTAAAATCAATGAGTTAAATTAATAAAATATTTTAACTTGATTTTTAATGTGACATTTTTAAGGCTTAAATGAAGATTTTCTACGTATAAGTAGTTGACTGAATTTGCCAAAGGACCAATCTGTCTGAAAGTGAATCAGTGCTGCACTCAGCAGAAGTAGATGGTGACAGTGAGGGATGAGGCTGAGCAACATGGAATCGGGAAGGAGGTGCTCAAGATGTCCACAGAAGAGATTATCCAGTGCACATGACTATTAGACAGTGAAATCAAGATTATGAAGAGTGAAGTGTTATGAGTTACCCACAAACTCCAAGCCATGATGGACAAAATCAAAGAGAACAGTGAGAAAATCAAAGTGAACAAGACCCTGTCATACCTTGTCTCCAACGTCTTTAAGCTTTTGGATGTTGATCCCAATGACCAAGAGGAGGATGACACCAATATTGACCTGGACTACCAGAGAAAGGGTGCAGTAATTAAAACGTCTACACGACAGACATACTTCCTGCCTGCGATTGGGTTGGTGGATGCTGAAAAACTGAAGCCTGGAGACTTGGTGAGTATGAACAAAGACTCCTAGCTGATCCTGGAGACTCTATGCATGGAGTACAACTCACAGATGGAGGTCATGGAGGTGAATGAGAACCCCAAAGAACAATACAGTGACATTGAGGGCTTTCACAAACAGATTCAGGAGATGGTGGAGGCCACTGTCCTGCCAATGAACCACAAGGAGAAGTTGGGGAACTTAGGGATCCAACTTCCAAAGGGGGTGCTGATGTATATTCCCCTGGGTATGGGGTAGACCCTGCTGGCCCAGGCCTATGCTGCACATACCAAAGCCACCTTCTTGAAGCTGGCTGGCCCCCAGCTAGTGCAAATGTTCATCAGGGATGATGCCAAGCTGGTCTGGGATGCCTTTGCCCTAGCCAAGGAGAAAGCTCCATCCATCATCTTCATTCATGAGCTGGATGCCATTGGCAGCAAGTGGTTTGACAGTGAGAAGGCTGGTCACAAGGAGGTGCAGAAGACAATGCTGGAGCCTCTGAACCAGTTGGATGAGTTCCATCCCAATATCCAAGTAAAGTTAATCACAGCCAGCAACAGGATGGGCATCCTGGACCCTGCCCTGCCCTGCTCTGCTCAGGCTGCCTGGAAGGAAAGAATGAGTTTCCGATGCTCAACAAGGAGGCCTGGGCCAGAATCATGCAGATCCAGTCCCAAATGATGAACAGCAGCCCTGATGTGAACTGAGGAGCTGGTCCACTATATGGATGACTTTCAACAGGGCCCACTGCAAGGCTGTGTGCGTAGGGGTGGGCATGATTACACTATACAGTGGTGCCATGGAACTCACCACAAAGACTAAATGGACAGCATCCTGGAGGTGCAGGCCACCAAGAAAACCAACTTGCAGTACTATACCTAGGGAGTTGCCAACCACACCACTCCCTGGCCTCTTGCTGGTTAAAATTCATAATAAAAGGTGCTTTCAGGTCCGTACCAAAAAAAATGGGTCAGTCTCTCCAGCTGAACTTCCTTTCCTACATCAACCAGGATAATCGCCAGTTTCACCTTCTTATTCAAAATCAGCAATGTGGTATGAGCAAATCTAGGATCACAGTAAATCTTTCAAGTACAGATTTTTTGGAATATGGAGCAAGAGAAATATTTCTCATGAATTCAAAATGAATTATCTGATAGATAATGGATAGAAGGGTGAAAAATATGACTTACAAATGACATGGAATGGACCCTTGCAGAAGCAGCAGCATGACCACAGAGCTGCTTTACAGTTTATATTGAGAGTACAGATCCCTTACTTAGGTGAGCCTGGCTTCTCTGCAACCATACACTGCGTGAACATGAAAGTCAATAGGTAAGTTATGGCACCAATTCTAAGAACAGGCAGGAAATAGACCCCTGGCATCAAGGTGGCATTTGAGTCATATTTTTATTTACTATGTATCTCTTCAGTGAATCCAGATACCTAAGTTTTAAAACATCTGCCCAGGTGAAAAGATTACACTGAAGGCCAAAGTAGAAACAACTTCATAACCTATTCTTATTTTCTTCTTTTTTCCTATCTCACTTTCCAGGGTACCCACAAAACATGGACCTCCCCAGAGAGGAGAATAAGACTACAAGATGGGAAATAAAATACAGTCATCTTTTGAAGACTTTCCCATTTACCTACCAACCTTCTTTTTCTTTCATGTTGTAGCTGCTTTCATATCATAAAAGAATAAGTTAAGTTGGATTGTTATGGCGAAATAGAGTGCTTTCTGCCATGTGGAAAACACATTTGCATATTCAATAGATATTTATCAAACAGAGTATATGTCACAAAGTGCAGCTAGACATGAAAATTAGAATTTTTTGTAGAAAAAATTCATTAGAGAAGTCACGGGTTATACATATACTTTCAGTATATAAGAGAAAAAGCCCAAGATTCTTGGGAAGACAAATACATACTCAGACAAAGAGTCCAGTCCACTATATGTATTTGGGATGTGGATGGGGTGGGAAGTAGGGAATGATGACACATGAAATGTAATTTTAAATGCAGAATATCATCACCCATCCCAATAATGACCATTGCTACCTAACATGTTTACATACCTGCAGCAAATGCTTTAATTCTAAGCACAACAGAAGGTAGTAATTCTTGACTGTTAGCATATTTTGGAATCACCTAAGAATTTCATTAAAATGCACATTTTATGCTCTCAACCCATTGAATCTCTAATTTATAAAATCTGTGGTAGGTCATAGTAATGTGCATATTTTTATCAAGCACTCTAAATAGCGTAGATGCCTTCATTTAAGCTATTGCCCATTGTTAGAATCACATGCTATGAACATACAAGGGGGGGATCTAAAAAAACCAGAATTATCTTCTGGAGAGTAGGCCCCTTGTAGTACTGGCTGCCCCTATAAGTGAGTGTTCTAGGAACCCATCTGCATCAGTGCATCTGCTGGAATTGTTGTGGGAGGCTGTATATTCAGCTTCACTGAATTTTTTTGAAGACTCTTTCAATGCATTTGCCCATTTCATGATGGGTGATTCACAAGCGCACCTGCCCACACCACGCAGAGTGTTCAGCAGTTTTTGACCAAAAACGGCATGATCCCCATGCCCCACCCTCCATATTCACCCAGTCTCACCCCTGAGTGACTTTTTTTTTGTTTGTTTCCCTGGATGAAAAAAGTCCTCGAAGAGAACTGTTTTGCTGATGTGGAAGAGGTGAAACAAAAAATGGCAGACTCTAAAGGCATCAAAATCAATGATTTCAAAAACTGTTTTGAGCAGTGGAAAAACATCTTGATAGATGTATTACATCAAATGGAGAGTACTTTGAGGGTGACTGAAGTTTAAACTTGTAAGAATGAATACACAATTTTTTATAAATAAATTCCAGGTTTCATGTGTTCCCTCCCCATATTGACCCAAGAGCTCCTAGTGGCTCTTTAACAAAGATGGACTTACTAGATAAGTTGATTCTCATGAACTGTTCTGCCTGGAATGGAGGGAGGATGGAGGCTGGAACTTGGAGTTCTCCTGGGGTAGGAGAATAACAATTGGGGGACCTTAGTCAGCCCAGGGGTAGCCTAAGGTAAATGTGTATAGGCATAAGTTGAAAGCAGTTATGGTGAAGCCAAATAAAATGGGAGAAAATGACAGAGAACTGAAATTCGGTTTGACTTCCTTTGCATCAAACATACTCCACAAGAGAAAAAGGTGTCAGGGGAGTATGGCTAGCCAGTCAATAAATTTTCATTGCCTTCATCTCTGCTGCCATTTCTCTTGATTTCCTGCTAAGTATTGAGGGTGGAAGCACCAATAGCCAAAAGATACACAAGATAACCATGGAACCATCAGAAACATTTCAATGAATGTTGTCAGCACAGTGGTGCCACAGAAGGAGTCATGGACTGGGGTCAAGAAAACTGGGTTCCAGACCAGGCTCACCACTTATTTCACTTCACCTCTCTACGGCTCATCTGTAGACCTTTATCTAGAATCCATGACTCAGTTCCAACAGGCAGGGCAGCTGAGGGAGCCAAGGATGAAAACAAGGAAGAGGAGGGCTGAGGTGATGGGGGCCATATCATATTCCCTTGAGTGCTGTTCATGAACAGAACTCTTTGGCATACTGCCAGCTGACCAACTTCAATTTCAAACTTCAAGTGGAAAAGAAAAAGGATAGACAGATTATTTAATGCTGCATGTACCACAAGAAATGCAGCCAAATTTATCAATGTCCAGCCTTTAGAGAAGCATGCAAAATCCACATTGCCAATAAAGCATTGTTCAGAAGCCTATAAAAGCAGAAATGCAAACTAGAGAAAAACTGAAGAGGTAGAGCTGCCCCTGGGTGTGGGGGGTGAGAATTCCAGGCCAAAGTCTGTGTCAAAATGGGAGGAGGGAGTATAGGTTCTGACCATATGGACAGTCATGCTCTAGGCAAAAACCTGAAATTGCTAATTAGATAATGTGGGTCTTCAGCAACCCAGTTGCTCCTTTTACTGGATCCCTGTAGCCCCTTTGGGCTCCAACTGCCCAACACCACACCCCAAATATACACTGTCCTTCTGTTGCCCATCTCCTGACTTCCCAGGGAGCCCTCTAGTTTCAACACCTGCTCTCTGCTAGGTGATTGCAGGTCAGAATCAGATAAACAGACATCTCTAACCAGTGAAAAGGCACTTCTTTTGAAAACACCTTCAAAAAGTAAATCTAATAGGTAGAAATTTCAGACCCTGTAGACATTCATAGAGGACAGAGCTGATCCAAGCTCTGACTGACAAATAGAGAAATGTTCTATGGTCTCAGTGTCCTTTTTCTGTACTTTTGTTCTTCCTACTTGCCTACCCTCTAGAATCAATGTAGTCCCTGAAGAGGGAACCAGTGTCTTTATTTTCTTTCACCTCCTTTTATCAAAATCTACTTTTATAAAAGAAACTGCAATGTCATTAATACCTCTATTAGGGTATTTTTCCCAGTGGTGGGTGAATTTCAAGGCCTAGCTCTCCTTGTAGAATGATAGGCTTTGTCATCCCCTATTGAAGGGATTTCTGGACTTAGTGATAAATGTCTGCGGGGCAAGGCAGACTACAATCTTTCTCAGGTGCCTTGAAGTCAATGACACCATCCAATACTATGACTGACTTCTAGTACAGGCCTGGCAGGTAAGGTTTATCTTAATATTATTCATGAAAGTTGGAAGCAATAAAACTGTTAAACTCTAATTATTAAATCTCTTATTTCCATATAATTTCTGACCACAAATAGAACTGGTCTATAAAGTAACAACCCTTATAACTGATAGCTATATGCAAAGTACTTTGAAGTAGCAGATCAGAGGAAATCTGTTGCCAGAGTGATTCTTGTTTGTATCAAGGCATTTTACTTTATCTTTGAAATGATTAAAATATATATATATATGAACTTATATCCAAGATATAAAAATAGTTATTACAACTCAGTAATAAAAAGACAACCCAATTAAAAGTGACTTAGACTTTTGGATTTCAAAACTTATTATAAAAGTTACAGTAATCAAAACAATGTGGTACTGTATTAATGAGAGACATATAGATCAATATCAAGGCATTTTTGAAAAAAAAACAATTTCATGATATCCTTCTGGGCAACATGAAGAAATCTAGAATGTCTAGATAACAATACAGTGAGGTACAATCTTAACTGATCGATGCTAATGGCTTAATGTCACCCTGGGAGAAGGTCTACTCAGCACTCTTGCTCTTTACCTAATCCTGTTCAAACAGTAATCAATAACTTGAATGAAGATATAGAGAGGTGAGGCAACAGAGATGACCAGTTCAGCTTGTTCCAGAAGGAGCAGAATGCTGGGGGACACGGAGAAAATGCATATGCCTTAACAACAAGTCTTTTCAAAATGAATCTTTTTTTTTCTTGGATCTGAGAATCACTGCAGTAAAGTCAACAGAAATTCAGGAGGCAGTACAGTCAGAGCAGCAGCCACAAGCATAAGACATCTTAAGAATTTAATGCTTTTATTTATTTTCAATCTGTGTTAATTTTGCCTTCCATTATGTGGTATATAGCTCCATTTTGACTTGAGATTGCATTTGGCGCATAGTGAAACTGCCTCTCCAAGATGATGCATCATGTTTATCCCGTGGAGCCCTTTCATACAGCTCAGCACAATGCCACCTACTTATGGCAGGCAGCTTTTAAAGATGCCCCCATGATCCCTGCTTCCTGGTATTCCTACCCTTTTATTATCTCCTTCCCTAGAAACGCTTCTAATGAACAGAATGTGGCAAAAGTGATGGGATGTCACTTCGATAATTAGGTTACAGAAGACTGAGACTTCCATGCTTGCTAACCATGTTGTGAACTGTCCTGTGGTGAGGCCCAGGAGTCAGAGAACTGATAGACACCTCCAGCCAATCGTCAGCAAGAAACTGAGACCTGTTAACAGCCACTGGAGTGATCTTGGAAGCAGATCTTTCCCCCGATAGAGCCTGACAGCAGCCTATTACAGATTCTGAGCTGGAGGACCCAGTTAAGCTATACCCAGATTCTCTATCCATAGTAAGAGTGAGAATATTAATGTGTGTTGCTTTTAGCCGCTAAGTTTGGGGATAATTTGTTATGCAACAATAGATAATTAATATAATACTATTCCCATACCATACTTACATCTCTATTTAATGCCATTGCTGCTACAGCTATTACTAGTTCTACTATTAATAATTGATAACATTTGTTAAGCCTTTCAATTTTCCAGGTGCTTTGCTAAGCACTTTACACATAAGACCTTTTTGAACCCTTCCAGCAATCATGTAAGGTAGGTATTGTTACTATCAAATATAGTCCTTTATTTTTCAGATTAAGAAACTCAGGCATTGAAAACTGAGAGGTTAATAACTTATACAAAATCAAAGAGCCAGCAAGTAGCAGAGGCAGGATTCTGACTCAAGTAGTATGAATTCAAACCCTATTATATATTCAGGTAGACTAAGGTTTGAGTTTCAATCTCAGTTCTGCCACTAACTCTTTCTTTGACATTGGATAAGTTACCTCCATTTGCTTGCTGTCAGTTTCCTTATCTGTTAAATGGGGGCACTTATAGACAGTTGTTATGAGCATTAAATAAAATTTTGGCTCTAGAGCACATGGCACAGAACCACGTTTGGTAATTTGTTGCCATTATTAAAGTCCCTCCACTAGTATTTGTGGAGCCTGGGACAAGAGCACAAATGAACACCCACATTCCAGATGTTTACATGTTTTAAAAATGTAAACCAAAATTTAAAAATAGTTAAATAAAATGTTTGCTTTTCCTACCTTGAAAAACAAAATTTATAACATTTTGAAGGCCAGGTTCAGTTTTGAATTCTCAGATTTCCCAGAGTTCTGCCCCAGAATATGTCAGTGTAGAGACAGGCAACCCCATGTCCCTAGGGTGCCCTCCTCTCTTCCAACCCTAGGCTCTGTTCTACAGAGTGAAGGGCTTAGGACACGTTTTGACAGACTCAGCACATAAAAATACAGGGTATTATATATTATATCTGGGGCAACCCTAGACTGTACTCTATTCCACACAAAATTTCACCCAGGCATCAGAGTGTATACACTGGCAGCACTAAGTCCTCTCTCTGTGGAGAGAGGTAGCCACAGTGGGACACTTTTAGAGCATGGAGCCCAGGGTAGCTGCATCCCTTGTCCAAGTCTAAAATTAGACACTCCCTAAGTGATTAAATGAGTTTTGATTTTGGGTCTCCTTTCTAACCTCCACTTTTCCCTTCTTCTGTACTGCTTTCTCTCATCAGTGCCCTCAAACAGCATCTAACTGCCCAGTTCCCTAGATCCTATGCTCCTGATTTAAGTCTGGCCCAGAAACACTGAGAAAAGCCTTGTCCATAAGATTATATTTATTTGTGTAATGTATATAAATCAGAGCTCAAATCTCCCCTCTTCTTCTCCACCCCCGTTCCCACTCATGATTCATCACCCACTGAATTGTTGCCAAAAATTTCTGGAGAGCAGTGAGGGGAGGCCAAAAAGTATATGTGTATTTGTGCATGCATCCAAAAATAAAACCAGAAATTGCAATCCAGGTAAAGTCCTAAAACAAAGTGATGGAGCAGGCAAAGATAGTCAAGCTGCCATAAAATGTATCACATTAAGAAACGGAATTAATTTGGTTCAACAATCATCTTGTAAAAGCATATTTATCAAAGACTTACTAAATGTAATGAAGCAAGGCACAAATAGAACGAGCAGCATTTTCCCCCAATTGCTTGAAATGTAATATATAATCTATTCACCTATAGAAAAGATTCTAAAGCTGAGTAAGGCCACAAGCCACATTTCCATATTCATAGAAAACCCAGAGATAAAGAAAAGTCAAGTCAAGGACATCGATCCTGGCACTGAAATTACATCCATCTCTCAGGAAGATGACATACAAGCCAGTCAAACAGACGGAGTTGGTCAAAATGTGTCTCAAAGAGGTTGATAGAGGCTTGACATCTGATCGCAGCTCTGGAAAATAGAAGTAATTTCCCAGGAAGACAGAAAATGACTTGGGGGTTTAGAGTAATTGTAAACTCAGGAGGCAATAGCAGAGGAATGTATCTGCCAAAAATGCTAATGTCATCTTACGCTGTTTAACAAATATGAACAAAATAATGTTTTAATCTTTATTAGGTACTTACATGTCAGGTACTGTGCTAAGTGCTTTTTATGCATATTACCTTTTTAAATGTTTAATATTTTAATATGTTTCCTATATTTATTTGTGTGTGTGTGTGTGTATATATATATATATAACTCGGGGCTCAAATGTCCTTTTTGGTTTTTATCTTCACCCAAGGACATGCTCATTGATTTTAGGGAGGAGAAAGGAGGCAGACAGAAAGGGAGAGAAACATCAATCGGTTGCCTCTCATATGCACCCTCAACAGGGGACCGAACCTGCAACCCAGGCTTGTGCCCTGACAGGGAATCGAATCCACGGCAGTTTATACGATGAGGCTCCAACCAGCTGAGCCACCCTGGCCAGGGATCCTCTCTTCTTTTTATGTATATTATCTTTTTTAATCCTCACAGCAGCCCAGCAAATATATTTTCTTGCCGTTTTACAGAAGAGGAATTGGAATCCCAGAGAGATTAAATACCTTGCTCAATATAACAAAATTAGTAAGATACAGAGCTATTATTTGAACCCAGATATGTCAACCATTTGTCAGATCACTTCTGATTTGAGACCCACACTCCTTAGAGGGAAACTGATAACATGTCCAGAAGAAAATGACCAAGGCTGCGAGGGGACTATAAACCATGCCATCTGTGGAAATGTGCGAGGAACTAAATATACTCAGCATGACGAAAAAAAACTCAGGCTTTGGCTCACGTGGCTCATTTGGTAGTAGTGTCATCCCATAACCAAAGTGTGGTAGGTTTGATTCCTGGTCAGGGCACATACCTAGGCTGCAGGTCCAATCCCCAGTCTGGGCGCATACAGGAGGCAGCTAATCAATGTTTCTCTCACTCTCTCCCTTCCTCTCTCCCTTATTCTCTCTCTAAAAGCAATGAATAAAAATGTCCTCCGGTGAGGATTAAAAAAAGACTCAGGTAGACATAAGATCTATAAAATCGGGGATTAAAGGCCCCAGCTGGTATAGCTCAGTGGCTTGAGCTTCAGCCTGTGAATCAAAGGATGACCAGTTTGATTCTCCAGTCAGGGCACATCCCTGGGTTGTGGGCCAGGTCCCCAGTAGGGGGCGCACAAGAGGCAAACACACATTGATGTTTCCCTCCCTCTCTCCCTCCTTTTCCCTCTGTCTAAAAATAAATAAAATCTTTTTAAAATAAATGAATAAAATCAGGGATTATGTGTCTTTTAATCACTCATATATCTCATATTTCTACCACAGTGCCTAACAATATAGTAGCTTCTCAATAAATATCTATTCAATAAATGGATGAATGAATTAACAGAGGAAGAGATGAATGAATGACTTTAATATGTATAAAGGGTGATCACATAGATATCATTCTAATACTCTATTTGGCTCTAGGAGCAGAAGTTATAAAATAGTCCAACAGGATAAGGGAGATATCTTGAGAAGTCGTAAAATTCTTGCAAGATGAAACATTTTATTTTATTGAAAACCAACAGATAAAACAGTATTGTTTTTGTTTCCATTGTACAGAAAAATGGCAAAAGAACAGAAAGGCTTGCTGACTTACTAGACGACATCAGGTTGACCATTTAGGTTCAGGCCATCATTCTTAACTTTTTTATTATTAAATTTATTGGTGTGACATTGGTTAATAAGATCATATTGGTTTCAAGTGTACAGTTCTATGATACATGATCTGTATATTGTGTGCCCACCACCCAAAGGCAAATCATCTTCTGTCACCATATATTTTGCCCCATTTACCCTTTATTACTCCCACCCTCTTCCCTCTGATAACTGCCATACTATTGTCTGTGTCTATGAGTTTCAGTTTTATATCCCATATATGAGTGAAATCATATGGCTCTTAGCTTTTTCTGACTGACTTATTTTGCTTAGCATAATATTCTCAAGGTCCATACATGTTGTTGCAAAAGGCAGTATTTCCTCTTTCCTTATTGCTGAATAATATTCCACTGTATATATGTACCACATCTTCTTTATTCAGCCCTCTATCGAAGGCCACTTTAGTTGTCTCCATGTATTGACCACTGTGAATAGTGCTGCAATGGACATAGGGGTGGCACATATTTTTGTGAATACATGTTTTTGAGTTTTTCAGGTAGATATCCAGACAAGGAATTTCTGGATCATATTGAAACTCTATTCTTAATTTTTTGAGGAACTGCCACACTGTTTTTCATAATGACTGTACCAGTTTACATTCCTACCAGCAGTGAATGAGCATTCCCTTTTCTCCATAACCTCTCCAACACTTGTTATTACCTGTCTTGTTGAGCCATTCTAACAGGTGGGAGGTGATATCTCATGTTAGTTTTGATTTGCATTTCCCTGAAGCTAGTAAACTTGAACATATTTTCATATATCTGTTGGCCATTTGTATGTCTTCTTGGGAGAGGCATCTGTTCAGGTCCTCTGTCCATTTTTAATTGGATTGTTTGTTTTGTGTTGAGCTGTATGAGTTCTTTATATATTTTGGTTATTAACCCCTTGTCAGGGGCTCATTTGCAAATATAATCTCCCATTTGATTGACTGACTTTTTGTTTTGTTATCAGTTTCTTTTGCTGCGCAGAAGCTTTTTATTTAATACAGTCCCATTCATGTGCTTTTGCCTTTACTTCCCTTGCCTTTGGGGTCAAATTAATAAAATGTTCTGTATGACCAAAGTCCATAAGTTTAGTACATATGTTTTCTTCTATGTAAGTTATTGTTTTAGATCTTATATTTAGGTCCCGAGCCTATTTTGAGTTAATTTTTGTACATAGGGACAAACTATAATCTAGTTTCATTCTTTTGCATGTGGTTTTCCAATTTTCCCAGCACCGTTTATTGAACAGGCTTTCTTTTCTCCATTGTGTGTTTCTGGCTCCTTTGTCAAAATTTATTTGCCCATATACATGAGGTTTTATTTCTGGCCTCTCAGTTCTGTTCCATTGGTCTGTGTGTCTGTGTTTCTGCCAATATCAGGCTGTTTTGATTATCATAGCTCTGTCAGGTAATTTAAGTCAGGTACTCTGATACCTCCAGCTTTGTTCTTTTCTCTAAGGATCGCTTTGGCTATTCAGAATCTTTTATGGTTCCATACAAATCTGATGATTTTTTGTTCTATTTATTTAAAGATGACATTGAGATTTTGATGGGAATTGCATTAAATCTGTATATTGCTTTGATTAATTTCTCCATTTTAACTCTGTTGAGTTGTCCAATCCGTGAACATGGAATATCTTTCCATTTCATTGAGTCTTCAATCTCTTTTAATAATGCTTTGTAATTTTCAGTGTATAGGTCCTTCACATTCTTTGTTGAATTTATTCCTAGGTATTTTCTTCTTTTGGTTGCAATTGTAAAAGGGATTATTTTTTCATTTCTTTTTCTGAAGTTTCATTTTTAGTATATAGGAAAGCAGTGGATTTTTGCACACTGATTTTGTATCCTGCAACTATACTGTATTTGTTTATTGTTTCTAATCATATTTTCTGGAGTCTTTAGGGTTTTCCAATACAGAATCATGTCATCTGCAAAAATTAACAATTTTACTTCTTCCTTCCCAATTTAGATGCCTTTTATTTCTTTCTCTTGCCTGACTGCTCTTGCTATGAGTTCTAGAAGTATGTTGAATAAGAGTGATGAGAGTGGGCACTCTTGTCTTGTTCCTGACTTTAGAAGAAAAGCTTTCCATTTTTCACCATTGAGTATGATACTGGTTGAGGGTTTGTCATATATGTCCTTTATTATGTTAAGGTATGTTCTTTTATACACATTTTATTGAGTGTTTTAATCATAAATACATATTGTATCTTATCAAATGCTTTTTCTGCATCTATTGATAAGATCACATTATTTTATCCTTTCTTTCATTAATGTCTTGTATTACATTGATTGATTTGCATATGTTGAACCATCTGTGTGCCCCTGGAATGAACTCCAATTGATCATGATGTATGATTTTTTTAAATGTATTGTTATATTCGATTTGTTAGTATTTTGTTCAGGATCTTTGGACCTGTATTTATCAGAGATATTGACCTGTAGTTTTCTTTGTGTGTGTGTGCTGTCCTCATCAAGTTTTGGTATCAGGGTTATGTTGACCTCACAAAATGTGTTAGGAAGTATTGCCTCTTCTTCAATTTTTTGGAAGAGTTTGAGAAGGATAGCTATCAATTCTTCTTTGAATGTTTCGTAGAATTTACTAGTGAAGCCATCCAGTCCTGGACTTTTTTGGCGGGGTTTCAATTTCCTCACAGCTTATCAGTCTATTTGGATTTTCTAATTCTTCGTGATTTAGTCTAGGAAGGTTATATGTTTCTAAGAACTTATCAATTTCTTCTAGGTTATTGAATTTGGTGGCATATATTCTTTCATAGTATTATATAGTATGTTCCTTTGTATTTCTGTGATGTCTGTGGTAAATTATCTTTCATTTCTGATTTTGTTTATATGAGTCTTTTCTTTTTTTTTCTTTGGTGGGTCTAGCCAGGGGGTCATCAATTTTATTAATCTTTTCAAAGAACCAGCACTTTGTTGTATTAATTTTATATAGTCATTTTGTTCTCTATTTCATTCAATTCTGCTCTAATTTTTATTATTTCCTTTTTTCTACTTACTTTGGGTTGCTTTTGTACTTCTTTTCCTAGTCCTTTAAGATGAAAATGTTAGGTTGTTTACTTGGGATTTCTCTTGTTTCCTGAGATAGGCCTATAATGATATAAACTTCCCTCTTATTACTGATTTTTCTTCATCCCAGAAGTTTTGATATGCAGTATTGTCATTCTCATTTCTCTATATATATCTTTTGATCTCACCTTTTATTTCTTCTTTGACTCAGTCTTTTTTTTTAGTAGTATGTTGTTTAATTCCACATATTTGTGGTATTCTTTACTTCCTTTTTCCAGGCGATTTCTAATTTCTAAGCACCGTGGTCAGAGAATATGCTTGGTATGATTTCAATAGTCTTGGATTTGCTGAGGTTAGTTTTGTGATCTAACATATGGTCTATCCTTAAGAATATTTTATGTGCACAGGAAAAGTATGTATAACGTGATGTCTGGAATGAAAGGGTCTGTAAATGTCAGTTATGTCTATTTGGTCTAATATGTCATGTAAGGCCAATATTTCTTTATTGATTTTCTGTTTAGGTGATCTATCCAGAGCTGTCAATGGAGTATTAAGGTCCCAAAACATAATTGCATTATAGCCTCATTCTCCCTTTAGTCTTGTTAGCAGTTTCTTTATATATTTCAGTGCTCCCTGATTGGGTGCATATATATTAAGAAGTGTTATGTCTTCTTGATGTAGCATTCCCTTTATCATTATAAAATGTCCACCTTTGTCTCTTGTTACCTTTGTTATCTTGAAATCCATCAGATATAAGTATGGTTATACCTGCTATTCTGTGGATGCTCTTTGCTTGGAGAATCATTTTCCACCCTTTTACTTTGAGTCTAACTTTGTCTTTGCAGCTTAGATGTGTCTCCTGGAAGCAGTATATTGTTGGGTTTTGTTGGGTTTTTCTTCCTTTCCTTCTTTCTTTCTTTTATCCAATCTGCTACTCTGTGTCTCTTTATTGGTGAATTCAGTCTATTCACATTTAGGATAATTATTGATGTATGATGATTTCCTGTAATCATTTTGTCTTTTATTTTCTGGTAGCTCTGTGCCTCCAATAGTTCTTTTCATTTGTGTTTCTGTCCTTTTTGTTTGGTGGTATTCCATACTTCTTTCCTCTGTTTCCTCTTTTTTAAGCTATGTGTCTCAGTATCAGTTTTCGTGTGTGTGGTTACCATTAGGTTTAAAAAAAGAAAATTTCATATATATATAGTAGTCTTTTTTCTTTTGAATGTATCCGATCTCCATCCTCCTTTTCAAATTCAGAACTTTGCCCCCTCCACTTTTGTGTTTTTGTTGTCACAAATTATCCCTGTTTATGCTGTTAAGTTTGTTGGTGATCTTTCATGGTGTTGTGACTTTTTCTTCTTTATGTCAGGTAGAATAATCCCATTGCATATTTCCTGCATCGGAGGTCTTCTGATGATAAATTATCTCGGTTTCTTATGTCTGGAAAAGTCTTTATTTCTCCATAATATCTAAAAGATACCTTTGCTGAATGTATTATTCTTGGCTGGTATTTTCTCTTTTTCAGTAGTTTAAATATTTGGTTCTACTCTCATCTAGCTTGTAGAGTTTCTCCTAAGAAGTCCAATGATAACCTAATGGGTTTTCCATTATATGTTTCTTCTTTTCCTTGGCTGCCTTGAGCATTCTTTCTTTTGTCATTAATTTTTGACAGTTTTAATACAATGTGTCTTGGAGAAGGCCTTGGTGTATTGAAGCAATTAGGTGTCTGTTTGCTTCTGCAATTCAAGGATCTAGCTCTTTCCATAGGTTTGAAAGTTCTCATCCACTATTTGTTTGAATAGGCTCTCTGCTCCCTTCTCCCTCTCTTCTAGTATGCCTATTATTCCTATATTGCTCTTTCTGATGAAGTCAGATAGTTCTCATAGAGTTCTTTCATTTTTTAAATCTCAAGGTTCTCTCTTCTTCCCTCTGCATTATTTCTAGATTTCTATCTTCAATATCACTAATTCTTTCCTCCATCTGGTCTGCTCTTTCCCCCGTACTCACTAGTTCATGGATAATCTCTTTTACTGCGTCCTTCATCTCAAGAATTTCTGTTTGGTTCTTTTTTAAAGTCTCAATCTATTTGGTAAACTACTTGCTTTGTTCATTGACTTGTTTTCTGAGCTCATTAAACTGCCTGTTTGTATTTTCTTGCATCTCATTTTTTCAGAACTGCAATCTTGAATTCTCTGTCACTTATATCACATATTTCCATGACTTTAAATTTGTTTTCTGAAGATTTTTAATTTTCTTTCTGAGCTGCCATGCCACCTTGGTTATTCATGGTATTTGATGGATCCCTTCTCTGTATAGGCATCTATGTATGAGTAGTACTTCTCCAGAAGATAAATATGAAGAGGTCTTCCTATTATTTTCCACTAGGTGGCGCTGAATCACACGTTTCCCTTGTGTGTGCCGCTCCTATAATCTGATCAGCCCAGTCTGAGGAAACCAACCCCGCAGGGGAATGTGGTGAGCAATGGTGCTCAAAACCTGTTAAGGCACCAGTGCTGTCCTCTGCTGTCAGTGTAGCCACAATACGTGGGAGTGGAGTGAGCTGGGAGAACCCGCAGCCTTCTGAGTTGTTTTGCCCTCCGGGTAATGGTGACCTCAGAACTCCACAAGATCCTTCCTGCATCCTGACCCTGTAACCAGTCACAGAGTGCACCCTTTGCTCAGGGAAAAAAGTATGTGATTCTGAAGCACCAGTTCTCAGGTTTGCAATGTATCCTGCAACCAGACACAAAGGGCAAAGGGAGGCAAGTTCCAGGAGATTACAGGGCAGCCAGACTTTGTGACTTTGTTTCTCCATCAGGAATGCTGGTGACCTAACAACCATGGCCGCACCTCTGTTCTGTATCCCTGCCCAGGTCATTGGACTTAGCAGCAGCTTGTACTACTCACTCCTGTAGGAATGCCAACTAAATCTCTTTGCTCCTCCCAGCTAAAGAGAGTGCCAGCCACAACCTGATTCCTCCCCTCTCCATGCTGAGCCCTGCCGTGAGCTCCAGGTCGCAGGGCTGCGTCCATGGCTTGTCTCAGCTTTTCTCCCTTCTCACTTCCCTAGTCCAACCCACCTTGTGTACCTTTAGATGTTTTGATGCACAGGTATTTCAGGTATGTTTGTGCACACCTGAAAGTGAGTCATAGTTGTTCAAATTGTTGAAACTTCAAGGGAAAACATCAAGTGGATCTTTCATGTCACCATTCCTCTGACATAAGTGCCTTACCTTTTGAATTTAAACTAATACCTTGACCTTAAATACCGAAACTGAAGTGAATGTATGTAAAGTGGTAGGGTTGTTTTGGGTTGTTTTTGTTTTTGTTTTTGTTTTTTTGAGTTTCTGAATGTGATTTGAAGTTTTCTACTCCAACTCTATCTTTAAGCTTATATAACTAGTCCATAGAACTTCTGATCAATAAATTGCTAACTAATCATTTGAAAAACCAACAGATCAATGCTACTTGAGGAAGTCTGTTTACCCTAGTCAGTTGTGTGGAACCCAATCCTTATGATCTGATTAACTGATCACGTCCCAATTCATATCACCCTGGTTTACCATAATTAAGGAATGCCAATAAGACTAAGAAGTCTAATAGCTAAAAATTAATGTTATAGACCCATCATCTGGCAGATACAGTGGATCCTTAACACAAACATATTCCATATTTTCAAAATTTCCTACTTCCTAAAATTCATTTGTAACCCCTAAAGCAATATTCCTGTACTTTTATGGTAATTAACAGGTATGCACATGTGCATAGTGGAGAAAAATCTGAGTCCCCCCCAATGTGTACATTTTTAGTTAAAATGGAACAAGGAAATCCTCTGTCTTCTTGTTTCAGCTCAAATACTGTAAAAAAGTATCCTTTCCACAGTCTATTTAATGCCACATTTTTGCTTTTTTTTTTCTTGGTGATTTTGCTATTTAAATTGACCCCCAAGCATAGTGCTGAAGTGTTGGTTAGTGTAAAGAGCAAGAGGCTGCGATGTGCTTTATGGGGAAATACATGTGTTAGATAAGCTTCATTCAGGCATGAGTTATATATAGTGCCATTGGCTGTGAGTTCAATGTTAACAAATCAACAATATACATTAAATAAGGTGTCATTAAACATAAATGCATATAAAACAAGGCTATGTATTGATCAATTGACAAATAGGCTCACAGGAACCTAATCTAACCTAATTCAGTGTTTGTGGCATTTTTATAGAATATAACTACCATGAATAACAAGAATCAAATATGTATACTTTGAGAATCTCCTATTTTTGCCTGAGGTGAAAGGGATTTTTTGCTAATACCTACCATCTCACCCTGGCTTCCTGGAGCTTATATGCACACATCTATAAGCATCTGAGCAGCAACATGGGTGACAAGAAATGAAGCCATGTAAACAGGGATTCCGAAGTCTCAAACTCAGTCTCAAGATGTAGTATCTGTAATTTTGAAAAACTTCCAAAATAAGGAAACCAGCAAATCCAAGCCCTTGTTCAAGTTTATTAATCCCAGGCAAATAGCCACCAATCTTTTCAAGGATGACACTGCCTGTGGCCTAGTTAGGCATACTTCCTTCTTCCTGCCCAGGCCTCATGCTGGAAAGTAGGCTTCTTAGTAAAAAGTAATCCTTTTTAAAGATCTCTACTTGTATTGAGAAATAAGCCATGCTGGGAAAGGACTTTGTAGTGAGAGGTAAGGTACACAGACAGAGTGTAGAATTTGTCCCTCCATTCAGCTTGACAGAGGATGTTGTACTATTACAGTCCCAACTTGGTCAGACAAAGCAAGCTATTCCCTAAAGGCAGAATGGGCCCTGATTGAGGTGACACAGTGGGTCCCGGGAGGCTCCCCTCCCCAACAGAGAAACCAGACAAATCTAGGGGCTGCAGAAGTGTTCCCCACTGATAAAGTTTGTGAAAAAACTACCACATTAATTAAGAAAGAATCCCCACAAACATCCCACAGCTGGGAAACAGAAGTCCAGCCTACCTGGCAAGATGTCCAACTAAGAGCAATTAACCATCGAGTTCCCGAAAGCTTCAGATCACAGTACTTGCCACAAACATATACCACCCACTACCAAGAGAAGTTTCCAAAGAAATTAAGTGGGTTTTTATTTTTTTGAATTTTTTGGAAAAAGAGCACTTGACAAAAGGTACTAAAATACTCAGAACAAAATCTCAAGTTGAAGCTGTCAAAGGCATCCGAATAAAACACTGTAAGTTCTTGCATGAATTTGCAGTGCTTCTTCAAGCCAGACCACACTGCCACCTACTGAACAAGAACACCCTTTTTCTTGGCCTTGTCTATCCTGAATACTTCCTAAATATTAATTCTGGGAAATGTGGCCATACTTTTCCACATTCTCAGGGCAGTTTGGCAATAGAACACACAGCCCCCTCTGTCATCCAGCAGCACCATCTTCTTTGGTGCCCACTCACCAGAGGAAACTTGAAGAAATTGGATGGCAAACTGGCATCAGTAGATACTGACTCATCTGTTCCATGACAGAAGTTGGGGGAGGCAGTGTCCAAATGAATATGAGGAGATGCACGCCACACCAAAAACAACTGAATCACCAGGCAACTACAGGGAAGAAACTGCTGACAAGCACTTGAAGCAAGGCACCCATAACTGTGAATCACACAGCATGACATCTGGGTACCAAATGATTTGTAAATCTAGAAGATTCAGAAATAACTTTGCAGCAACAACCCACTTGAAATCCAATTCCTAGCCCAGATCCCCTGGATGGAAGCCACTGAAAAGCAGCAGTGGGCTTTGGATTAATTGCTTCCCAAACTGTTACTTACCATCAAGCACACACGGTGCCTCAGTTTCAAGCCTGCCATCCCAAATTACAGGGAGAAAGAGTTCAGGGGAAAACTGGATACCCAGGCTATGGGGCTGATATTCCCACTTTCTAGGTAAGTATTTTCTAATTGGAAAAGATCATTTCTCTTCCCAAGACAGAGACAAGAGACAAGGGGAGGAAAACAAGGAAAGGAAAAAGAAAGGAGCAAGTAACAGTGACAATTCCTTATACTGAATGTATATTATGTGCTTGTAACTCCCTAGGCATTTTAACATGTCACTATTTCTAATCCTCTACTGTATGACTAGTTTTACAGAAGAGGAAACAGGTTCAAAACAGGAAAAGTACTTGCCCAAGATCATATAGATAATGAGACAGAATCTGGATTGTAACTATTAGAAAGTAAGGGAGAAAAGGAAAGAAATAACTTGGGTAAAGTGGCTGCCTATTATCACATGAGGAAGAAGCTATTTTCCATACCAACATTAGGCAGGCACGTTGGTCACTTAGAATCAATTTTGCTGGACATGTAAGTGGTATTGATGTGTCTAGGCAAGACAGAACCATAGCTGTGAGAAGCTATTTTCTTCTACTCCTCCAAATGAATAGTTCCCATTATCAGAGAGATAGTAATACTTTCATCTCTGGAGAACCTGTGCTTCAGGAGCAGGGTTGAGGCCTTATGCCACATAAATGGATAGTCCAAATGAATCTGTGCTTTACCTTTAACTTGTCCAAACAAGAGGGCTGTGTGGTAAAACTCAGAAAACTTCTAAAAACTTTCATGAATTTTCAATGATTCATAATACTTTTGGGAATGGATGATCCAAGTTCAAGTGGATGCCAGGAACTGTACTAGGAGGAGCTGGCCTCTCTCAAACTTTCCCCAGTGCCAAGGAACCAGTTAAGCATTTGGATTATATTCAAGTACATACCAACCTAGGAGGCTACAGCTAGAAAGGAACTTAGACATCACCCAGTCTAATACCATTATTTGACAAATGAAGGGCCTGGAACAGAAAAAAAAAATATTCATCCAAATCTTCCCTCCTATCATTTATTCAAGAGTTTCAAAGCCGTATTGTACTCGTGTTGTAGTATGTTTTGGGAAATGTAAGCAAAGTGGAAGACACAGTCTTTGCCTTCCAAGAGTTTCTGGTAGAGTTCTAGTTGTAGATCCTTTTAAAAGGATCCTTGTAAAACATCACAATATTTTGTGGATCTGCCCATGATAGTAATTACAATTTCAATGTTCACTGATCATGAAAATTGTTAATGACCAAAAGCTGCTAAAAATTCAGTCACGCTCTTAAATACATTTGTATATAAATAAAGTCTGCACATGAATCTGAAGAAGAAATGGTATACAGTCATGTTTGAGAAAGCATTTATTCAATCTCCAGACAGTTCTTCATAAGTGCATTAGGCAATACCTTGTAGCTGCAGGCCACAAGCAGGGAACCACTGCTATAGAGGAAACCCTCAAGACACTGCAACCAGATCCAACTTTATACTCTAACAGAATTGGAGGGGACCTACATGACATTTTAATGGCTTCCAGGAATATTTACCTGCCCCAGTATATTCCCTTCCCCATGCCTTGAGATATTTTACATCTCTTTGTTACATTCCACACTTCCAAAGTTCTGAAATTCCAATGACCAAAGCAGACATGGTTTCGCAAGCAATCACAGCACAAATGCAACCCACTGAGAAAGGTGGACAATCACATGTAACTTTACATAAGTTCTTCATACCTACCTAGTTGAGTTTGGGGGGAAAAAAAGGTATTATGAAAGCTGGATGAATGACAGTTTGCTTCTAGGTGAGATGAACTAAAAGGAGCCTAGGAATGGTATGCCAGCAGTTGGGTAGGAGTAAGGGCTTGGAAATTCAGAACATCATGAAGACACTAGATGTAGGAGAATAGTGAGGAAGTAAGGGGGAAAAGACAGAGTAGCAACAGCAAATTTTTCTAAAACTGCATGATTATATCATGGAGTCCTAAGTGTTATGGTACATGAACCAACTGGCAGATAAGTCAAGAAAGGAAACAAGATCTCTTTCTATTTTGACTATTTTGAGAACACTTCATAGAGAAGTAGAGTATGAACTGGACCTGAAACTGTACACAGAAATCGAAGAGGTGAGGGTAGTGTGTCCCAGGTCTACAGGACATGATTAAGCAGAAGTGAACACTGGGGAGAGAATGGGAAACAATGGTTAATTCTGCCAGATTGGAGCAATGGGTAAGTATTGACAGTCATGTGAAATGAGACTGGAGACAGATGGTAGTACAAGATCATGGGAGGCCTTGAAACCAGATAAAAGAGTCTACTCTTCTTGTAGGCACTGGGAATTTCCACATGTACCTATACAGGTGGTGGCATAATGAAAAGAGATATAAATAGAGTATTTGTTATTAATGCATGGCCTTCAAAGTTAAAACCTGAGCTTTTTTTCAACTTATTACCTATGAGGCCTTGGGCAAGTTATGTAACCTCTTTGAGCCACAGGTTTTTAAATCTCTAAAACGTGGGTAGAAATATATACCTCAGGTGGTTATGAGAATCAAGTTAATCTTCATAAAGTACATTAGTACAATGCCTAGCACACACTAGACAATAAATAGTAGCTATTAATGCTAGTAATCATTGTTATTATCATCATTACCAATAATAACAATACCAGGGAAAGTAATTAGGAAGCTGTGGCAGTAATCTAAAAGTAATCTAATATTTACGCCTAGATAAAGTACAAAACTAGGTTATTTGTTGAGTCATAAAGAGGAGAGATTGGCTCCCAAAGACATTCCAAGGAGGATTTGGGAATAGGTTGCACATGAACAGTGAAGAAGAAAGGAGTAAGAAAGAAGATTCCAAGGTCTAGGAGACTTGGATGATATAAGTATATGCAAACAGCAAGAATGGAGAAGGAAACTAGAAAGAGGAAGTCGTTTGGATGATATAAAAGATAATGAATTTCTTTTGTAAAATATTTATTTTGAGGTGATTGAAATATACCCAAGTGATAATATTCCACCCATTTTTTAATTTATTATTTTTTGGTATATTTTATTGAGTATGTTATTACAGTTGTCCCATTCCCCCCCCATATCCCCTCCGCCCTGAATTCCACCCATTTTGACAACACCGTACTAAGGTCAATGGGACAGGACTAGAAAGGTAGATTTGAGAAGTAGCTATAAGGAAATCATAGTTGAAGCCAGACAGTAGATAAACTTGCCAAGAGGATAAATATATCAGAAAGGGAACAGAGGGTGAATAATGGAACCTGGAGGAATAACCATAATTATGGAATAAGGCAGAAATATAGAAAGGGCTTAAGAAATACAGGGAGAGAATAAGCAGTCTCTCTCTTTAAGTATACTTATACTAGAGTACAACAAAATAAATTTAAATTAATCATAAAAGAGAATGTCCAAGCTAAGGTTAGACTGGTCTTAAAAAGGATATGTTATCCGCCTGGAATAATTTATGGTTAACCAGCAATTTACAATGGAATTATCACTCAGTACCTTCATTTATTCAAAAGTATCTACCAGTAGTCCACAAAGGATGACACTAAATGTTTTAGGAGATACCATAAAGTACACATGTCATTCCTCAAGAAAGGAGTAAGATATATTAATACATGTATTTACAAACATTTACATCATAATACCAGAGTAAATTAGCAATTTTAGACAATAGTTGTTACAGGGTAATAGATAACTAAGTATCAGATAACTGCTAATAGATCAGAAAAGAGAACAACTTATTTGGTCTAGAGTGCTCAAGGAATGCTTGCCCGACGATATGAACCTTAATTGGGATTTTTAGCCAAGGGTTAATAATAAAGCACTTAGAACGAAATTGTGATACTCTAAACTACTAATAGTTACCAGGAAATTTATCTGGAGGGGTTTGCCCTGGCTACTGATTACCACAGAGTTACAGAATGAAAAGCCTCTCCGAGCTGGTATTTCTAGAACTTCCTCAGTATGGTCAGTATAAAACTTTCCTTCCCTTATCAACTCCACCTTACAGGGCTCTTCCTGGGTAGTTTAGTAACTCAAATTACAATCTTGCAATTTTTATGAATGTAACTTCCTAATACCTAGAAAACACACTAGGAAGGAAAACCTCATAAGTAGAATATGAGCCTGATCTTGATCCACATTTTTCTGAGTTTCATGTTTTGTTTTGTTTTTTATACATAGGGCAAAGCTAGAAGCCATTAAATACCAAAGAGTGATCAGGGAAATGAAATCATCAGGTAATGACCTGATCTGGCTGAGGAGCCTTTCATTCAGAGAATGGAAATAACACGATGCAGAAAATTAAACAGTAATGTAATCCATTTAATCCCAATCCTGCAGGAGAACTGAGAGAGGTGAGAAAAGGGGCAAAAAGAAAAGGTTTGGGTTCATTTAGCCTAAAAGAATATTGGCTTTGAGAAGCAAAGGAATGGAGAAAGTGGAAAACAGGACTTTGATCTCCTGGGAAAATCTGATATTAAGAGGCAGGAAATGGTTTTCCAATTGCACACATGTCTCATTCCATACAGCACAGTGCTATTGGTTGTGTCTGAAATATAAAAAAGAGTGGCATGTCCCAGAGAAGGCATTACCCTTTGAGAATGTTAGGTTGTTTTCCTTTTGCATTTTCCAAAGTCAATCCACTGAAATTTCCCATAACAATAGCACAAGAACTATTCCACGAAGAAGGAACAACAGGAGAGTCTGTTCTGACAGGAAGATCTGGCTTTAAGGAAATCTGATACTTTTCTTTACGAAAGAGATCATTTGAAGCAATTATTAGACCTACAAAAGAATTTTTTTGTTATAAATACATACATACATTCATGCCATGGACCAAGTATTCCATAATAATTACCCTCCTGAAATTCACTTGGGCAACTACCCAAAGTGAAATCTGGAGGTGAAGACAAGAATGGCTGGTGATAGGCTTTCTACCTTTTGATAACAATCAAAGAGAAACTGTAAAGCAGGTGAGGAAGGCCATTCCGTAGGCCGACGAGTGGGGTTACATAGTTTGGAAAGAACCCAAGCTAGCAGCAAAGTCAAGTAAACTATGGGAAAGGAAAGGTCATAGCAAAGACAGAATAAAGGGAAACATGGAGACAAGTCCAAAGTGGTGAAAGGCATCAGCAGAGCTAATGTAATAGGTGGAGTTTCCTAGGTATTCTCATGAAGCCCCCATTCCTTTGCTCTTTTCACTTCCCTTTGATGTTTCTGGGACAGACACTTTGTGATATCCGACATGGCACCTTAAAAAATCTGGCAAACTAAAAAGAACATCTACTTGCAGAGCCAATGTTCTGACCTTTATTTGCAAACTGACATCACTGGTGGGAATTTCAAACCAGGTAATAAGGGCCTAAAGCACTAAGACTAAATTAGCATAATATAAGGTTCTCATACTATGGCCAAGGAACTGGTTGTTTCTGGGGAGCAGTGGGAGATTCTGCAGTCCCAGACTGTATATCTCTGTCTCTAAATCAGCCAATTAATGAATTTGAGTTTCTTTTCCCCAAAGTCACTTTCCATATCCAGACCATTATTGTCTTTTAGAATACCTAATTAAAGTTTAGAAAAGGCTTTAATATTTGAGAATTTGCTTCTGCTATAGTTAATTCATTTTAAAGCTACCTTCCTGTCAATATCTGAGTTGCCAAACGAGAAATTTAGGGCAGGTCAACTTGGTATTCACAAAAAAAAAAAAAAAGCAAGTATAGAAGAAACTGATAGTGTTCATAGTACTGTGAAGAAATATAAAAGAAACTAAGAATAGAAATAGAATGGGAATAAGAATGATAATGTAATGTATTACACTTAAGTTAAAAATCCGTTCCCTTATAAATTTGACCACACAAGCCCTTCATCCTTCAAGGCCATCACAGACAGATACACACATTCTGAAAAGCTCCCCAATCCCCAATTAATTCTAATAATTGATGTATGTGCATATGATGTAATTAGAACAGTGATTTTCAACCAGGGATGGTAAAAGAGTGCTAAAGAGAAAGAAAGCAAGAAGAAACCTTCCCATGGAGCATAAAGTCTTCTGGGGGGAAAGATAGGTAGGTAGTTTTTAAAAAGAAATCCTAAAATGGTAATTTCTTTGATGCATATTTTGTCACACTAACTTTTTTAAAACGGAAAAAACCAATGAGGCATGACATTTTCATGTTAATCAAAAAGGGCATGGGCTATAAAATGAGAAGTAGTTGCACTTCCTTTGAAAAATTCTACTTTCTATCTCCAGCACTTACCATAGAACTTAGAATACAGGAGATGTTCAATAAAAGTCTATTGGGTGGATGGATGGATGGGTGGATGGGTAGATGGATGGATGGATATGAATGATAGGAAACAAAGAATCAACAAAAGCAGTCACAGAAACAAACTATAATCCCTCTGTTTTCTTACCACTGCTAAGACATGCTAATTTTCACTAATAAGATTTAGAAAAAGAAATGTAGAATGCTGGAGATTACCATATCCCCCCATCAAATAACAATTGGCATCACTGAAACCAGGGGAAGACTTCAGAAAGAATGCTTATATTGATTCTATCAGGGAATTTAACTCTATAAAACAAGTCTCAGAAGCAAATTCACAATGGCCCAGACACCAAAAAGACAGTCCAGAGCAAAACTGATAAATGATTCCTTGTTTGTAGATCAGAGACCTCAAAAAAGTATGACTAATGTAGTTAAACTTGTCAAAATGTTTACTTTTCTCCTCTACCAGGCACATAAAGTAGAATTGCTCTTCTTGACTTCCTTACGGTTATTGGTGGTTCTAGATGAACAAATCTGGCCAATGAGTTGTTATTGAAAGTGATATATGCTGACTCCGAAATAGAGAATTGTCACTGTAAGAACCTTCAGAAGTCTTTCTTTTCCTGTGCCACAAAGACCTCTGCTATTACCTCACACCTATCAAAATAGCTATCATTGATAAATTAATAAACCACAAGTGTTGGAGAAGATGTGGAAAAAAGGGAACCCTAGTACACTGTTCAAAGGACTGCAGGCCCATGCAGTTACTATGGAAAACAGTATGGAGTTACTTCAAAAAGTAAAAATGGAACTGCCTTATAACCTAGCAATTCCACTTCTGTGTATACAAGCTCTGTCTGGGAAAAGTCCAGCCATCGTTAATATAATGAGAATGGTTTGTGTGACATTGATGCAACCTGGCAGCCAAGGAGAGTGGACTGGAATGTGCCTGCATGAACAATGACAACTTCAATGTACTCATCAGTGGGGGTGGTAGACACTGTTGAGTGAGCATGCATACTGTGTGGCCATTACATTCAAAATGACTGGGTGAGTAGAGCAATGAATCTACATCAAAATTTGTGTTAAGCTTGAACATTCCTCCGTCAAAACTACTCAAATGATTCAGAAGGCAGCAGCTATGGGTAACTGCCGACTGGTAGCTTCATCACGACAATGCACCCACTCAGCATCACATTTCATGTAGAGTTTTTTTATGAAACATCAAATCACCCAGGTGACTTAGCCCCACTACAGCCCAGATGTGGTGCTCTAAAACTTCTGCCTTTCACAAAACCAAAATCACCTTTGAAAGGGAAGAGATTTCAGACCGTCAATGAGATTTAAGAAAATATGACAGGGCAGCTGATGGTGATTGGGAGAACAGTGTGAGGTCCTGAGGTGCCTATTTTGAAGAAGACTGAGTCATTATTGTCCTATATACAGTGTTTCTTGTATCCTGTATTCTCTTCAATACGTGTCTCTATTTTTCATATTACATGGCTGGTTACTTTCTGCACAGACCTTGCATATCCAAAGAGACCCAAAACACTAACCAATCTAAGAACAAAAAACAACAAGAACTGCTGGAAATAGAACTGTATGAAAGTCCTACAACCAAAGATTTAAAGAACAAACATTTATCCAGATAGGAAGGAGGGCCAGAGAGGACACAGTGTGGTGAAGCGAGGCAGCTGCAGTGGTAGTGGTAAGGCAGTGATGTGAGGCAGTGGGTGGCAGCCAGTGGAATGGGTGGTCCCACATTCACATGAGGTAGATAAAACTGGGAGGGACAACTGGGGA
The DNA here is from genome assembly GCA_004026545.1 of Mormoops blainvillei. Taxonomy (NCBI): domain Eukaryota; kingdom Metazoa; phylum Chordata; class Mammalia; order Chiroptera; family Mormoopidae; genus Mormoops; species Mormoops blainvillei. Next base: position 4,665 of record PVJD01012880.1, on the reverse strand, counting down.
GTGAGCAATCCCTGCCCCAGGCTGGACCACGCAGCCCAGGGTTCCAGCACTGGGCAAATGAAGCCTCATAACCTCTGGCTCTAAAAACCAGAGGGCACTGAGGCAGCAGAAGAAACTGCCAGTCTCTCAAGAGAGTCTTTTTAAAGGGCCCTCAGTGTCCTAAAATGTACACAAACCCACCCACTCAGGGAGTCAGCACCAGGGCAGCAGCTAGAAGGGTGCCAGATGCTTGCATGAAGTGGGGGGAGTGACTGGAAATGGGGTAAGACCTGAGCAAGTGGCAACATTCCCTCTCTGACCCCTCCCTCACATACAGTGCCACAAAGTGGTGAAACAGGTTGCACCACCCAGACAAATACCTAAGGCTCTGCTCCTTACACATAACAGGTGCACCAACACAGGGAGTCAAAGCAGCCCTATCTAATACACAGAAACACAGGGAGGCTGCCAAATTGAGGAGACAAAGAAATACAGTCCTAATGAAAGAATAGACCAAAACTCCAGAGGAAAAAAACTAATAACACAGAGATAGCTAACCTATCAGGTTCAGGTTTCAAAACATTGATGATCAGGATGCTCGCAGAAATGATTTAGTACGACCACAAAATAAAGGAAGAAGTGAAGGCTATACAAAGTGAAATAAAGAAAAATATACAGGGAATCAACAGTGAAGGAAAAGAAGGTGGAAGCCAAATCAACAACCTGGAACAAAAGGAAGAAATAAACATTCACTCAGAACAGAAAGAAGAAACAAGAATTCAAAAAAAATGAGGAGAGGCTTAGGGACCTCTGGGACGACTTTAAATGTGCCAACATCCAAATTGTCAGAAGTAGAAGAGGAAAAGCAAGAAATTTAAAACTTACTTGAAAAAATAATGACAGGAAATTTCCCTAATTTGGCAACGGAAATAGACATACAAGTCCAGGAAGCACAGGGACTCCCAAACAAGTTGGACCCTAAGAGGGCCACACCAAGGTACATCATAATTAAAATGCCAAAGGTTAAAGATAAAGAGAGAATCTTAAAAGCAGCAAGAGAAAAGAAGAGAGTTACTTACAAAGGAGTTCCCATAAGACTATCAGCTGATTTCTCAAAAGAAACCTTAGAGGCAAGAATGGGATGTAAACAAGTATTCAATGAGATGAAAAGCAAGGACCTACATCAAAATTACTCTGTCCAGCAAAGCTACCATTTAGAATGGAAGGGTAGATAAAGTGCTTCCCAAATAAGGTAAAGCCAAAGGAGTTCATCATCACCAAGCCTTTATTTTATGAAATATTAAAGGGATTTATCTAAGAAAGAGAAGATCAAAACTAGGGATAGTAAAATGACAACACACTCACAACTATCAACAACTGAACCTAAAAAAAGCAATGGGTTATCAGCAGGGAGTGGGAGGGGAGAGAATGGGAGAAAAGCTGCAGGGAACAGGAAGCATAAATGGTAGGTACAAAAGACACAGGGGGAGGTTAAGAATAGTATAGGAAATGGAGAAGCAAAAGAACTCATATGTACGACCCATGGACATGAACTAAGGGGGGATTGCGGGAGGGAAGGGGGGTACTGGGCAGAGAGGGGCAAAGGGGAAAAATGGGGCAATTGTAAATGCAAAATCAATAAAATATATTTAATAAAATAAGAACATATGCACTTCTATGTTCATTGCAGCATTATTTATAGTACCCAAGATATGGAACCAATCCAAGCACTCATCAATAGATGAATGGATAAAGATGTGGTACATATATACACTGGAGTATTACTCAGTTATTAAGGAGAATAGAACCTTACCATGTATGACAGCATAGATAGACCTAGAGGCTATTAAGCTCAGTGAAATAAGTCAGTCAGAGAATGATAAATACCATATGATCTCAATTATATGTGGGATCTAAAGAACAAAATAAATGAACAAACAAAACTCATCAGTACAGAGAACAGGCTAATGGTTGCCAGAGAGGAGGGGTTGGGGGAATGGGTATAAAGGGTGAAGGGATTGAGAACTACAAATTGGTAGATACAGAACAGTCATGGGGATGTAAAGTACAACACAGCAAATACAGTCAACATTATAATAACTACCTATGGTATCAGGTGGGTACTAGAAATATCAGGGGATCATTTGTAAAGGATATAATTGTCTAAGTACTATGCTGCACATTTGAAACTAATACAAAATAAGACTGAATGTAAACTGTAATTGAAAAATGAATTCTAAATTAAAAAAAAAAAACCAACAACACTGGCTATGTTCCCTATAGCAGCTTCTCCATCAGCCTGAGTTACAGGGTGATGGTAATACAGAGTAAAACCCCCAAAGGCCTGTGATGAATGTTAACTTGAACAGACAGGAAATAAAACCTTTATGTTTGCAGCCACAAAGACCTCAGGGTTTTTTTGTTCCTTCAGCATAACCTACCCTGTCCTAACTAATACAGTTGGTTCACTATAACCAATGTAGTTTACCTCTGTTAAATTGCTCTGACCCATTCTTCAAAGATTAGAATCTAATTGCTGATGCTAGCAATTAACCTTCTTCCAAGGATGAGATAATATAGAGAAAATAATTATTGTATTTAATCATTAAAATGAGGCACACAAAAAAAAAAGAAAAAAAGAGGGATATATGCCAGCATATACAGTAATTCTAACATAAATAGCAAAGAGGTAAATTTTGAACAATTTCAAGTGGCAGGAACAAACTCTCACCATCCTGCTCTGTAATGAATATCCATTAAATGCAAAGGGAAATGTCCCTTGATGAGGACTCATGGACAAAGCCAAATGGGGGAAGAATTAAGGGTGGGAGGTTGGGAGGGGTGGGGGTGGGGAAAGTGGTGATGGGAAAATGTTGACGTGGGGATGATGGGATGCGGTGCAGGGCAAAGGGGATAAAGGGGAGAAAAAATGTGACAACTGTAATAGCATAATCAATAAAATATACAATAAATAAATAAATAAATGCTGTTGCAAAAAAAAAAAAGGGAAATTTCTTCAGAAACTAAAATAGCAGGTTGCATTAAGATGGCTCACTGAAAATAGGCTATCCTAGAGACAGTGAGGGAAATTCCTTAGAGTAAAAATGAGAGTGAAAGAGAATTCAATAAAGACATGTACTCGAGTCATTCTAAAGCTAAGACAATAATCTTCATTGGTATAGCACTTTACAATACATGAATCTCTTTCATATATATTTCCTCATTTGGCCTTACAACTACCCTATGAACAGGCAGGGCAGATAACTTTCTCTACATTTAACTGATAAAAATAATAGGCCCAGGTAAGCTGTAAATTATCTAAGATCAAATACCTAACCCATGAAAAAAGTGAGATTAGAACCTATGTTTTCTAACCCCTTCTCCATCCATCCTTTTTGGATATCACATGTATTTCTAATAAAACCAATGAGGTCACTTACTTCATAGAAATCATTCTTCCAGAACTGAAATCATACTTTTAGCTTCCTGGAATCACTTGTGATCTAAGAGTAAGCTTTGTTTGCTTAATTACCATCTGAGCACTTGCAACTAAGTTGCTGTACACTATGCATTAAACATCCCATCCCGTTAATTCATTTCTCAGCTGATGATGGCTCTGGATGTAAATTAGCACTGCGCTTTCTCAAACCCTAAAGATGTTTCTGGGTGCTAATTTTTCTAATTTTTTCTCACTTGAGAATTACATGGAGTAAACAGGCACTACACATACTGACAGACAAGTCTCTCACAGGAGGACATGAAGACTAGAACCTAGAGTCTTCCAAGGTGGGGTTCTCTAAAGGTCAGAGATATAATTTTTAATATCCCTTTATACATCCATTCTTTGGAGGTACCTTATCCTACACTTGCTGCCTATACACTAAAAATATTGAAGATACACAAGGTCTGTACAGAAAGTATCCAGCCATGCAATATGAAAAATAGAGACATTTATTGAAGAAGATACAAGATGCAAGAAACATGCATAGGACAATGATGCCTCAGTCTCCTTCGAAGTAGGCACCTTGGGACCCCACACAGTTCTCCCAATCACCATCAGCTGCCTCATTGTATTTTCCTGAATCCCATTGATGGTCTGAAATCTCTTCCCTTTCAAAGGTGATTTTGGTTTTGTGAAAGGCAGAAGTTGCAGGGCACCACAACTGGTCTATAGGGAGACTAAGCCCCTGGATGATTTGATGTTTTGATGTTTTGCCAAAAATCTCTGCTCAAGACATGATGTTGAGTGGGTGCATTGTCATGATGAAGCTGCCAATCACCAGATGCCCATAACTGTGGCCTTCTGAGTCATCTGAATAGTTTCCACAGAGAAATGTTGAAGCTTAACACAAAATTTGATGCAGATTCATTGCTCCACTCACTCAGTCATTGTGAATGTGATGGCCACACAGTATGCATACTCACTCAACAGTTTCTACCACCTCCACTGACAGGTACATTGAAGTTGTCATTGTTTACACATGCGCATTCCAGTCCACTCTCCTTGGCTGCCAGGTCACACTAAATTGTTCTTGCTATAGTAACAATGGCTGGACTTTTTCCAGACAGGCCAGGTATAGATGGGTCTTCTTTCCTCCTCCAACTGGGATTAGGTACCACCTTAAGATTTCGGTACTTGTAGGACTCAGTAAAGTCTTTTTATTTTTATTTTTTGTATATTTTATT
>PVJD01012879.1:0-37197 GCA_004026545.1 Mormoops blainvillei | reverse complement strand
AGGTCCAGGGAGGCCCCTTCTGGCCAGAAGGTGACCCGCGCTGCTGGTTTGGTCAAGATATCTCGGACTAGCAGGGGGATAGGACAGTCTGGTAAGTAGAAGAACTCATGGGAGATCTGGTGGCCCCCAAGTTCGACCTTCCGTGCCTCACAAAATTTCTGGGGGCTAGCCGAGAGTCCGGTGGCTCCCTGCACGAGGATTTCTTTCCCCGTGGGGGCCCAACTGGGATGGTGACTACTGAGTGTTCTGCCCCTGTGTCTACCATAAAGTCAATGTCTTGGCCCCCAACTTTGATCCTGACCATAGGCTCCTGGGGACCGAGGGTGATGGAGCCCGGTCGCCCCTAGTCTTGGCCGAACCCGGAGAGGGCCAATACATTGGGGGCTGGTGGTGGTAGGATAGCCTGGCTGGCAGGCGTCTCCTCGCACCCCTTGTGAGCTGGACAGTCTCGCTTCCAGTGCCTGCGCTCCTTACAATAGGCACACTAGTCCATTTCTACCTTGAAGTGTCCCTATTTGTTGATCGGGTCACCCCAGGGGGCCGGCCTCCCTAGTGTGGTGGTCAGCAGGGTGGCCTGCATTTTCTGGTCCTCAAGGCGGGCTGCTGCGGCCGCCTCATCTCGATTTTCATATACTTTATTGGCGACTGCTAGGAGTTGATTTAAGGTCATTCCTGCGAAGCCCTCAAGCTTTTGGAGCTTCCTCCTGATGTCCGCGGCCGATTGAGAGACAAAGGCCATGGCTACCAAACTTTGATTTTCAGCAGCCTCTGGGTCAAAAGGGGTAAACACTTGGTATACCTCCATCAGCCGCTCAAGGAAGTCTCTGGGGCACTCATCTGACCTTTGGTGTACAGTGGCGACCTTAGCCATATTAGTGGGCTTCCTGGCTGCCGCCTTTATCCCCTGTAACAGGGAGTGGCGATACAGATCCAAGGCGGCCCGCCCTCGCTCAGTGTTTGGGTCCCAAGTGGGCTGTTGTTCGGGGGCGGAACCGCGCGCATAATCTGAGGGATCTAGGGTCCCTGCCGGGGAATGCGCTTCAAGGTAGTGCCGGGTCTCCTCTAGAATTTTTCTCCTCTCCTCAGTGTTGAACAGGCTCAGGAGAAGTTGGTGACAATCAAACCAGGTGGGCCGGTGGGTTTGGAAGATCGAGTCTACGAGTTCAATCATGGCCTGTGGCTTCTCCGAGAATGGAGGGGTGTGGTGTTTCCAGTTCAGGAGGTCAGTAGTACTGAATGGCTTGTAGTAATAAGTAACCGGTCCAGGCTGGACAGTCCCGTCCTCATTAACTCTGGGTGCTGCCCGCACCTCTCGGAGTGGCATCTGAAGAGGGGGCCGGTGGCTTCTAAGTCTGCTAGCTATGGGTGACGGGCCTGGATGGGGCAGGGCTGGGTACCAAAGCGGGGAGGGCTCCTGGGGAGACTGACGCCCCTGGGGTGAGATAGAAGGCGGAGGAGTCAGGGGCTCCTGCAGGGGAGCCGTAGGGGGTGCCTGTGGACGACATATTCTTGGGCGTGCCCCGCCGGCGGCTCCTCTACGGCACCCCTGAGTCCCCGCGCACTTACTAAGCCAACTGGGCATATCTTGGGCCAACTCCTGCCATCTATCTATATAGGAAAACTGATCGGGATGTCCTGGCTTTCCTGTAACTTTCGGGTGAACTGCTCTTATGGTGGATAGATTTAATGTTCCCTCGGGGGACCAGCTGACCCCAAAAGTCGGCCACTCTGCAGTACAAAATGTCTCTAACTGGCCCGCATCAAATGATGGGTCCTGCCCTTTAAATTTGCTGAAATTCTGCAGCATACAATCTAAAATTGTAGAAGGTCCGCCCCCCATGGCTTCCCTCCCGTGCGGCGCAGACACACAAAGGGTGGGGGCACTCGCTCGTCCGCCTGGCCTGCTCCCTCACGGGACGAAGTCGGTCTTGGCTAAGGTTACCCCTACAGAATCCGGGGTTAACTGTCAACCGTTATGCCATACGACCTGACACAGGAACCACAGGTTGGGACCCACTCTCGCTCCGTAGGCTAGCACCCGAGGAGCCACAAACACAGACACACTTGGGTTCACTCTCAAACATTCAGAGGCTATTCAATTCCCTCCCCAAAACTATCACCCATAGAAAAACAAACACAGACGCACTTAAGTTTACTTTCAAACATTCAGGGGCTATTCGGTTCCCTCCCCGAGTGAGGGTCTGGCAGTCGGACTTCCGTAGTCTCGATCCTACTGTAACAGATGAGGGACTCAAATCCCTCCCAATCTCGGGTCTGGTCCCCTGGGCACTTACCGATGCGGCGCCTTCCGATAGATCGTGTTCCAAAGCCCCCACTTCCCGGCTGGAGTCGCGGGCTGGAGTACGGTGTCCCGACCAGTAGGGGCCTGAGAAATCTCAGGGTGCGCGCTTCCCCGGTCCCCAGCCGGGCCACCGGGCACCCAGCCCGCCCTGCTCAGTCGGCGGCAAGTCGGTCCGAATTTATGTAAGGTCGTTTCCCAGTCAGGGAACTAAATGTTACAGAAAAATGAAGTGACCAGACACTGAGGGGTTAGGAGCACGATCTTTATTTACATGCACAGGCCCAGAGGAGACAAACTCCAAATTCTGAGCCCAGAACAATAGCCCTGCATTCCTTTTATGCTGACTAAGTGGGGGAGGGTATTGGGAGGCGTAGTATAGATTTGGCATGAAAAGGGTTTACAGAGGTGAGAGAGAAGCATTTACATCATAAGTCAGGGCAATTAGCATTTCATCTTTGGTATCAGCCTTGATTTCCTCTACACTAGTATTACCACTTTTGCACAAGCCTTTTTGAAAACATATATATTAGCATTTCTCTTAGGTAAACACACAGAAGTGTATACATGTTATATCATAGAAACGTGTTTCATTTACAAGAAATTGGTAGTTTTCCAAAATGGCGCACCTTTGGGGAAAGTGGCAGTATACTGGCATCCTAGCTGTTTCATTTTTTGCCAGCATTTGCTATTGGCAGTCTTTGAGTTTAGTCATATGTATGTATTTTCATTTGCTTTCCCAAATTAATAATGGTTAACATCCTTTCATGTGGTTATTGGTTTTTGTGTATCTCATTTTTTGAAACACTGTACAAATCTTATGCTTTTCTGGAGGGGTGTTTTTCCTTTTGGATGTTGATCTATAAGAATTCATTATATAGACTACATGCAAATCCTTTCTCGGCTAAATGTAATGTGAATCTTTTTTTAGTCTGTGTCTTGTCTATATTTTAACAGTGTGTTTTAATTCAATTACTTGCTTTTTCTTTGAGAGCCTGGTTTAGATTTTTGCTACAGAACATTACATAGTGCAAAAGTCTTGGCAGTTTCTCAGAAAAAAAGAAGGGCAGGTGTGGGCAGCACGAGTGTGAGTTCACTCCTGACTGACCCTGGAGGTGTAGCATCACTTCCATTCAAGCCGCCGTGGCCCTGCAGTAAGTGCTGACCTCCTAGGACTGCCCGAGGGACCCTCTGCATCCCCAACACACACATGTGCACATCGTCTCATACTGTCAAGTTACTAAAATAAACTTACTAGTTTTAAAGCACTGATTATAAAAATTACAGTATTTAATATGAATTGATTTTTATAACCATATATTATAAATAAATAAAATGAGATGGAGGTTTGTTTTTCAGTAAGCTCATTCCTTTCTGTCAAGTAATCACAAAGAATAAAAGAACGGGAGTTATTTACTAGCAGTAAATCATTGGATTTGCTGGGATTAGTCTTTGCCATAGAATGACTTTTTCTCATGTCACAGCTAAATTTTCACTTTGTGTCCTCCAGGTTGGACTACTGTGAGCAATTCTAATTAAGGGTTTCTTTGAGAGCCCCTCCTCAGTTTCCCAAGTTGAAACTGGAGGACAGCACAGCAGAAAGCTTGTTAACTGCCTGAGACTGCAAACAGTGGGTGCCCGAGGGTGCAGGGTGCAGCGCCTCTGAATAGCGCCTCCAGCTACACAAACCTCCCAAGCTGCTTCATCTGATATTAATGGCTGATTCAAAACGGTTACTTACTGAAAATCCTCTTTCAGCCACTGTAAAATAGAGAAGTTAGAAACTTTTAAAGAAACTCTTATGGTATCTAGGGCTTTTCCATTTCCCATCTTTTATCCATTCCAATTTGAAAGTCCTGGTCAGGTCAACCCGGAAAGGAAAAGTGAGCCTACCTTTCTGTCTCTCTCAAACCACAGTGACTGCTAAGTATTTATGTTCCTCTTAAGACAAAACAAACAGACAGACATACTATTAGAATGATTAACCTCAAATATCCATCTCTTTGAAGTACATACATATGAAGCATATATGTATTTATGTTTATATAATATATAAATACATATTATCCTATGTACATATACATGACAAATATTTAAGCCAACATTATAGCCTTAAGTAACAAAACTTAATTATGTTGGTTCTAACGTATTTTGGTACAGCTATCCCTTTGAAACTATTTGAAGTCCTAGTACACAGACCATAAAGTTAGGTATTTATAGTCTGTGCCTTGCTAACAAAGGAGTTCCCCCTCAGCTCACATCCCACCTTCACACTCGCAGTCTGATGCTAATGAGCCCTTGCACTGGCCAAAATGTCAGTAGCAGGAGCCAAGAGAATAAGGAATTAGTGTCCGGGATGATAGAAAAACTTGGATTAATGGTTCTCAAACACTCATATTGGTACTTTAGTTTGCTGTGTATGAATGTACCCATATTCTATTTGTAACCAAGAATGGAGCTTAGGTTAACAAAGTAGTTATTGATGCCACTTCATGACGTTAGTAATCTTTTTCATGCTTTGGTAATAAACAAAGAATTTTAGCCCACTTATAGAAGAGTAATTATATAGTACATCTTTGATATTTTATATTTATAAAACATATCAGATATAGAATATCATTCCATCTCTTTTATGATTCTTTTTTAATTGAGAAAATTGAGGCTTAGAGAAATTTTGTAGTTCTAAATTTTATAAAACTAGTAAGTATCATGTTATTTGAACATGCTCTTTACTCTGTATTTATAATTATTTATATAAACACACTATAATATTCATATAATAATAGTGCTGAAAGGTAGGTCTTCAGTAATTAAGATACTGGCAAAGGAAAACATGGAAGGTCAGTGGGTTGGGGGTTCAGAGAGCTGTCCATGTAATTGCACTGGACAGACATGAAAAATGGACTTAAATTCCTGGATCTGGTCTGGCAGATAACGCCCATAACTGGCATTTCTAAGAAATGCGCATTGTTGAAGCACAGTGGACAGCAGCACCCTGGAATAGGTCTAGACCCTTCATTGAGGACTATGAAGGAGTAAGAGTTTACTACAATAGCTAAGAGTTTGGGCATGACAAGATGTTCTTAGGTTCAGCAGAGTTTTCAGCCTGAATAAGTTTCTGGTTTGTGTGTTTTTTTTTTAAAGCCAATTTGTATGAAATCTGACCATGGATTGTGGAGAGTTAGGAAGGCGAAGATATTCCACATGCTTAGGTATGAACAGTTGGGAGGTGAGAGAACATGGCACTTCAGATATACTAACGTGGTAGACACACATCATCTAGGTATTTTTTTCTTAATTTTTAACTCCTGAAAAAGCCATCAGAAAAACTTGATCAAAGTTATTAGATTTACTACATTAAATGAGAACGCAACATTAACAGAGTCTTCATGGCCCAAAAATGGGAATTTGTGGAGTTTTAAGGACTGAACTGCACAATTTTAAGGGGGCCTTGCAAGACTAGGAGTTACTCAGAACTTGGTAGTGTGTAAGATAGCCTATCTTTGGGTTGATGGGCACATGAAGCCAAGAGTCTTGAAGCAAACCTTCATCAGGAAGCTGTTGGCCTCAATAAGTAATTTGTTTAGTTGGTTCACACTCTTATCTTCTAGAAGCAGGTATTTCCTGAGCAAGCAGCTAAATTGACTTTGCTTAGTTCTAGCATAATTTAACACAAGGGCAGGGAATTATCTTGAGTTCAGTTCCCATAGCCTAGAAGAATTGAATTCCAGTGTGTGTGTGTGTGAGAGAGAGAGAGAGAGAGAGAGAGAGAGAGAGAGAGAGAGAGAGAGAGAATGGTTCTCCAAGTCTCAGGAGAGGCTGAAATTACAGTTTAATAAATGTGGATAGTCATCTTCCCCCTAATTGGTCCTAAGAGTTACTGAGATGCCAAACATAATTCTGATATTCTTTCAGTTATCTCAGTACCGTATGCTGAGAATATGATTCACATATCTAAAATATTTTTCATAAATTATGATGTATATGCATATATAAATTAATTTATTTGATGTTCAAATGAAGTAATAAATATATATTTCAATCCTGGAAGGTTTAGGGAATTTTCAAAGATCCATTTGCTCTTAGTGATTTTCACCAAGCAGGTTGACCACAGACCCTCATCTTCCATTAGTAACCATCCATTCTATCAAAGCTGGTGGCATTGGGCCTCAACGTGCCGCCCACTATGGTCAAGGGAAGCCCAGGAAGGAAGCGGAATGAGCTCATAGGTCTCTGGCCTTAGGGACTCCACCTAACTAGAGATGGAGAAGGGGGAGCTGTTACCTTAATATTTATAACCATTTAAGTTTTTGCAAAGAGGCAGACAGAAGAATTCTTCATAGACAGGTAACTTTAACAGTATTTAAAACAGAGGCTGCAAGCACATTACAATAGCAGTATACTTTAATAGCCTCATACATTTCTCTAGATATCTTTGCTTGTTGCCTAAAATATATATGAAGGCAGTATATCATCTTTTCTTATGGCTGAGGAGTATTCCACTGTATATAGTACGAACCACATGTTCATCCAACTACCTGCCATATGCGACAACATGGGTGGATCTTGACATTATGCTAAGTCAAATCAGTCAGTCAGAAAAAGCTTAGAACCATATGATTTTATTCATATGTGGGATATAAAACTAAAAATTATGGACACAGACAGCAGTGTGGTGGTTGCCAGAGTGGCAGGGGAGTGGGGATGGGGACAGTGGAGGGGACCAAGTGTATGGTGACTTTGAGCGGCAGGCACACAATGCTTTGTTAAGATTATGTATGAGAGAAATGTACACTTGAAACCTAACCTATATAATCTTATTAACCAATGCCACTCCCCACAAAAAAATTAAAAATTAAAATATATGAAGAAAATTTATTGGAAAGTATAACAAACATCAGTAAAGTAGTTTGATGACTATGATGATTTCATATTTCTATCAACTTATTTTGACATTCTGTGCAAATTGCCTGGTTTCATATATTGTCTGTGCAAAACCTGGGAAAAAAGAATCAAATATTTTAAACATTATAAGAGGTTTTTATTTTAATCCACAGAAATAAGCTTTGCATGGGCTCTTAAATTAAGAAAACTAGTAAGTGGTAATATGTTCCCTTCATTCTAAAAATAGAAACCTGGTTTGCTTAACTACATTATTTTTGCATAATTTCACATGAAATCATCAGCCTAGAAGGTCCTAGTCAGAAGCCTTTGTATTGTAATTAGAAAGTAATGCTGAGGTATTTCTTTAAAACTAGAACTGTGCAAAGGCAGAATAACTGCTTTGTGAGTAGAATGATTTTGTGAATGAATGACTCTTAGTGAACCAAGAAGAAATTCCTACACTGGAAGAAAGGTTAGAGTAGATGACATTTACAATTTTTAGACTTTCCAAAATAGGGTTTAATATAAAGACTAGCTCTAAAGCCTTGCTATATAACGTGGTTTGACACTGAGACAATATAGGGAATTGGGTCCCAAATGGAAAAATACCAGGTGGCCAGGAAGGCAAGTTATAACCAGGTGGCCAGAAGGATAAGCTGACTGAAAGAATGTCACCACTCCTATATTCCCCACTCAAACAAATGCAGAATTTTATCTCCCTTCTCCCACTTGTTTTTCCTACTTTGACACGGAAAATTCCACAAGCCCGTCATTTTCAAAAAATCCATCTTTTCATGCAAGCCTGCTTTGTCCCCAGCTTAGAAAAGCAGCCAAGCCAAGCCAGCCCCGAGCCAGGGCACAGGACCGTCTCTTCCTCTGTGCTGCCTCCCGTGTGCTTGGGCATAATCTGAATAATACAATGTCTGAGAATTTCTCTGGGGGTTCCTCTTGATTTCTACTGAAGAACCCAAGAACCTCAACACCAATAACACTTCAAAATACCATTTCATACTGATCAAGGTAGTCTTAACGTTTCCTTCAGCTTGACTAAAATTTAGACAGGCTCCTTTCTGCTTCTGGGTCCCTAATCTCCCTTTCCCTAGAGCATTTACTTTAGAAAACTTGCACTTCTAAATTCTGCCACTTGGAGATAATATTTTTTAACTGCTTTTACTCTTACAAGACAGGACTATCTTTCTCAAGGATTTGGGAACCATCCCTTTGAAAGGTAATCGTCAAGAAAGACAGTGCTCTGATCTGCCTGTCTCTGAGAGAGGATAGGGACCTAACTTCAGGAGGCACCTTGTTCTAAATTGTAACAATACTTCCTGTCATAAAGATACAAATCTAAGGGTAAAGTCAATTTGCAAACACGAATGGCTTAAGATTTCCTCTACCCCATTTTGAAAACCCTTCTTTTTATTGCTTTTTTCAAAAATAAAAGTTAAAAAAAGATAATATTTTCATTACCTATTCACTCATTTATTCATTCAACAAATATTTACTTAAGGCTACTTTGAAACATCACTAAGGGAATACGAAGATGAGTAAACCTGTTGTCTTTTCTACATGAGATCACAGTTAACTAGGACATATCAACACATAAATAAGAATAAGGCCAGGAAAAATGATAAAGATAAATAAAAAGAAAGAAAGTACTCTGAAAGATTAAAAGAAGTGAGATGATTTCTACCTGAAAGGTGAGGGAGATAGACTAGTCAGAGGGGAATTCACAGGGGAGTAAGGGTCTGAGGTGGCCCTTAAACAAGCAAAGAACAGAAAAAAGAACTTTGGATCAACAGAGGAGAATGTTGTAAGGAAGAGCTTTCAAGAGAACGGCAGGAGAACAGACAGAGCCATCAGACTCCCTAGAGATTCACAAGTGGTTTCTTTCACGGGCAGAACCCAGAAAATTATGTCCATCTATGTCTTGAAGATTCTTGAGCACCGAGCCAAGGATTTTGGCTTTTATGCTTTGGCTTTTATGCTTTGGATAACAGAAAGATTTTGAAGCATTTTAAACTAGAAAGAAGTGACCAAATTTGCCTACTAAGAAGTGCTCTTGGCAATGATGCAGTGGTTTCCAATTTTTTTGCTCCAGATTCCCTAAAAATATTTTGAAAAAATATATAGCAACTCATTTGACATCTTGTGAAGGGGAAACAGCATGGTTACAGGAGCATTCTCAAGCGGGTCAGTTTTAGGTCGAGGCCATCATGGAAATGGAGGGTGTGGAAAATGAGTCCCTTAAAATTATCTGGTCTGAAGAAAAGGGGGCCACCTATTAACCGGACATGCTCAGGGGAGGCCTGCATGGCAGCCTTACAAACACAGAGACCTAAAATAACCACACAGGATGGTCTGAAATTAAAACTTATTAACTAAAAGAAGTTTATGGCAGTCAGGCAACCATGTCCTACCTAGCCTGGTATCTTTTCCTAACAAAGGGCAATCTTTACCTTAACTGAGCCTGTCTGCTGTCTTTTTGCATCTAAGATAACACACCTTTGGAATGTCAAATTCCTTTTTAGGCTCCTCTCAAAGCACAGGCGCAGCACCGTGGAGAGACCACAAATCCCCTCATTGTTATTGTTATCTGTTAACTGTCAGCTGTCCTATACACCCAGCTTGTCAAAGTTTGTGTCTATCACTCTACCCTTTGTCCAACCCCAGAGGTTTCCCCCACTTAGCTTTCTCCCCGCTCCCTAATCTGTCACCATTGGATTTTATGTAAACCCCTTATGTCTTCTTTGATTGTAAAGTATAAAAATACAGTGTTAAACTGCCATTCTCTTCAGCATTTCTCAATCTGTTAAGTGAGTCAAACCACAGTCAATACTGTCCACTTCATCTGATGACAATTTTGCTTCCCAGCAATTGCTGTCAGTTTGGCTCAAATAAACTTACCAAAATTCTCCACAGGTTGGAATGTCTCTTACGTTGAAGTTTGTATTTCTTGGTAAAGTTTCACCCCTCCCCTCCACATGGATGCAGCATTTTGACGATGGCTGATGGACAATGCAATCAAGACATGAAGGCTGGACACAGAGAGATCAGTATAATATTATTATATCAGGCCAGGCAAAAGCTATTTTGTGTACAAAATCAAGCAGGAGAGGCGGCAATTAGCTGTTGCTGCATAAACATTCACTCAAAACTTATTGAATTAAATAACGGCTGTTTGTAGTTGCTAATGAATTAGATGAATGGATAGTATTGACTGTGGCTTGACTCACTGATGCATCTGTGATATGCTAGAAGGTAGGCTGGGGCCTTCCTGGTCTAGGATGACCCACTCACATACTTGACTGCTTGTTGGTTAGGGAGTTGAGGGCACTGGGCCACTTGTGTTTCCTTCTTCAGCAGGCTGGTCCAGGTTTGATCACATACAGGTGGCAGGGTTCCAAGAGAGAGCAGGAACGAACAAGGCACCTGGAAGCCTAGGCTAGAAACTGGTGCAGTATCATGCCTGCTGCATTCCATAAATATATGTGTGTTATAAGACTAGCCCAGAACGGAGGGGGACCTGAGGTAGACTCTAACCTCTTGATGAGAATTGTGGCAAAGTGATATGTCAAGAAGTATGAACATAGAGAAACAGAGAGCTGTGGTCAATTCTGCAGTCAATCACAGTGGTGACATAGAAGGTGTCTCAGAGATTTTTAGAATGGGACCACTTAAAAAGAATTGTTTAGCAAGAGAAAGTCAGTTATATCAATGGAAAGAGAGTCTGGAATGTGGAGATGATTGATTTTTGGTTGGTCTTGTGTGGTAAAATAGACTTAGTAAAGAAAGAGTAGGGGTTAAAGAAGAAACAAATATAAAAATTGAGTAAATTATTGGTTTTTGAAGGAATAAATCTCTTACTGAAATTCTTGTATTTTGTTGAAATATACTAAATTTTATTTAAATATGGATTTACTTAAAATTCATTTTAATTGAAACTTTTTTGGTCAATTAATCTATATTTAAATTTAGTCAAGTTTATCATGGATTTAGAGAAGCACTGAACATCAGTCTTTGAAAAAGCCTCTCTGGCCATCTAATCCAGTCCCCTCACTTAACAGATGAGAAAATAGAACATATCATTCAATAATACATAGAATTCGTATTATTTAACCCATAAATAAAGAACAGTTGGTATAACGCTGCTGAAACTAGAACCAGTGGTAACAGAGACCAGGTAATCCTCAATTATGAGTTCTCAGAAATATTGCCATGGTATGATTAAAGGACATCTACAGGTAATGTAAAATGCAATTTTTATCATTAACTTCAACTACTTTTCTTTTTAAGTCTTTAATAACGGATCTGTGTGTTACCCTACATTATAATATTTTGGAACGGAAGTAACATTGAAAAAAAATCCAGTCCAATTGTTTTAAAACTATGTTTTTAGGGCTCCTCAGATGTATCCTGGGTGCTGCTGGGGCGTCAGACCTCTGTTGACTTGCCCTGGAACCCAGAGCAAAGCTCTGGTTATCTCCCACACACCAGAGGTTAGGGTACGATTTCTAGGTAAGGTCTTTTAAGGGCAAAACTGCTTTTTAAAAAATAAACCACACAGGGGTCTAGTCAGACACACTATTATGTGAGGACATTAAAGGGAATTATAAGTTAAGTCACTTGCTGAAGCTAATAGAACTAATTGTTGGCAAAACCAGGGCACTGACCCTTTCTCCCAGATTCCCCAGCTCTCGCCTGGCCCCCTTCCTCTACTTTGAGAAAGGCAGAAGAGCAAGAGCAGAGAAAGAGGAAAGGTAATGAGTGGTACTTGGAGGCAGAACACAGGTCTCAGATGAGTGCCTGACAAATACGAAAATGGCTGCAGAACCCACATCTGTTATGTAAACAGAATGTAAATAGATAGATGTAGTTATAAGCACCAGCCACGTGTGTATGTGAGTGTCACTGATCTGTGCGAGTGCTCGCCCTTCCTTATTATAAGAGGCAGATCTTAGAACTCAGGTCCATGAAAAGAATCCCTCTGTGAGTCTTTTATCCTACCCATCTTTGCCTTATTCTCTTCATCGTGTGATCATGATGTGATCACGATGTGATCAGAGGGGGCCTAATCAATGTTGTTTAATCAGATATTCTGATTAATCATACCTGGACATATTGTGCACATAATTAAATTTTCAAACATTAAAACTCAAGTAAATACCTTCAACATTAAGCCCATGACAAACAAAATATAATTTTTCTTTGTTGAATCACCAGCTCTATACAGTTCAGGGCTATTAGGACGAGCCTTGTCATCTTATTGTTGAATCATGAAAGGCCCATTCCATTCCCCAAACTCCAGGATACCCACGATGGGCAGGGTGTGCCTGAAAGAAAAAGAGAAAGAAATTTCCTTTTCAGCACATCCTGCACAGAACTTCCTGTTTCTGTTTGTAAATTTTACACACTTTCAAATGTTCATTTTGGAGTGTAAATAAAGACTGAGGCAGAAACAGCCACAGCATCTCGGTGGTTACACCAGATGGCATTAACCATGTGAGAATGCTTAGCATACAGAAAAATAAATTGCTACATAGCGAGGGCTCTCTCTAATACAAATGCTTGGTATAATGAAAGTCAATTAATTCTTGCAGTACTTTAAAGCAAAATCTATTAAAATTTTTAGTTACTAAGAATTAGAGAATAGAACAAATTAAGTCATAAGCAAGTTAAATTAAGTATTCATTCCAGATGTAAACAAAACAATAGAGAATTTAGCAACTCTCAGTCTTTAAATATATTTTGAAGCTATATTTGAAAAAGCAATGTGATCTCCAAAGCAGATAAGTTTTATTAAAACTATAATTTATTCAAAGAAGCAAAATTTCCCTATGATTAGATTATAAGTGTTAGGAAAACCTCAAGGCAAAAATATTTTTCAAAACCAGCTTCTCCTATGAGGTAGATATGGGAATGATAGGAAGAGGCTTTAAAGGCTGAAAAAGAGTTACAGATGTTAATTTCAAAAATGAAAAACAAAATTCTGATGGTGTCTTTATAAATTGCAAAATAAGCTTATGTCCAACAGGATGTGTATATTTGTGTGCTCACGCCCAAGTTCTTGTGTATGTCTTATGGTGGAGAAGGGACTGAAAAGAAGAGTTCCTTTTTTCTGTACCTTAAAAGTTTTCCGGGCTTACTTATTCACTCAAAGAGTGTTTATTGTTTGCGACATGGTGTCAAGCACTGGGCTCAGCACTGGGACATTACAGTGGTTTCAGGAATGGGTCAGCGCAGTGAGTAGGGTCTCGGAAGGGACTGGGTTGCCTTGTGACTGTGGAGAATTTGGTGTCTCTGTGTGTCCCTTTTTATCCACCAGTCACTGCTGCAGTTAAATATTTAAAATCAGTATAAAACCATAATGGTTTTAGAAACAGATTACCCAGATTAGACCCTTTGTCTGTCATCCGCCAGGTAAAGTGCCAACAGAAACCCCAAATCTTCTCTACATATGAACACGACTTAACAAATTCCCAGGCTGGAACCTGAGGTCTTGCTAGTCATTTAGTGCTAAGCCACTGGTTTTCAAAAATGTGCTCATATGCCTCCCTAAAAAGATTTTTAAACCCATGTCTCCCCGAATAAGTTTAATTTTAAATTTATTCCCAAATTTTCTTTTCTTTTTTTTCTTTTTCTTTTTTAGCTTTTGATTTCATACCAAAAATGGCCTCCCAAGCTTTGTGGAGAATCCTAAAATTTTGTCACAGGTTTATATAGTTGCAAAAATACAATTTCTCTGGAATTGTAAACACATGTGCTTAATGGCACTTATCTACTACACCCACCATCTAACATTTAAAATATACATAATGAAGTTTCCTTTTAATGGTTATAAAGTTTACATCACTTCTTTTTTTCCTGTAACTCATATTTCCATTCCACTTTCTTTACACATTTAATATAATATTAATGGAATACATTTTTATTCTTAGATATTTTTGATCAATTTTATCATGCTATGCATTGTCTAACTCTAGGGGGCATTATTCACATAACATATATATTTATTTTTTTAATTCTCTTAATAAAGTATGTTATTTTAAATTTATTTTCTTTAAATTTCTCAATTTTCCCTGACCATAAGGCCCTAATACTTTTCCAGAAATTCCTTGGAGGTTGAATTATAATTATAGCAATGATTAATAAAATACATAATTATATTACATATTATGCTAATTATAAAATCAAAACAATAAAATTGTATTGAAAATTAATTTTATGATAACTGGGCTTTATTTTGTAATTAATTAATGTGCCATCAATTAATAGCATTAATTGCTAGACTATAAAAGAGTTCAGTAGCTATTTTATCCCTCCCTAATTTTCACTTTTTGCTGCTAGAAATTTCATTTGCATAAATAAGCCGATGCATCTGAAGAGAGTTTTGTAACTAAATTTTCTTAATTATATGCCAAATTTTACCCAGATAACTTCCATCAAACTTTATTTTAAAGATCTATTCGTGGATAGTTTGGTGTATTTATGTAGGAAAGAATGAAGCAAAAATACCTGATTTGGAATATCAGTGATTTGGAATAGGACTGTAAAAGATCGTTAGACTTATCCACTTTATCAAAACTAACTTACTTCAGTGCTTCTAAGATTTTTTTTATACCTTCAGAGATATCCCTCTCTTTTATGCCATATGAGATGATAACCCCAGTTTGGAAACCAACACACATGTCTATCTCACTGTTCACTTACAGGCACCATGAACGCCCACCCCTTTCAATATGTGAAAAAGTAGTGAGAATACAATTATCATGAAAATGAAGAAGAGGCAACAGGAGAAATAAAAGTGTTTTCAAAGCATGGTGGACAGTACATGAGATGAACAGAATAAATCATTCTACAATAAGAACCATTCCAAAAAGCAAACTACAAATCACTAAAGAAAATGACTGTGCCTCATTTTAAAATATCCAAGGACAAAATGTTAAAATTTTTTAGTGATTTGGAACTTCTAAACAGCCATTTAGAACCTGAATCAATAGATAGTAGAAAAGCTTCTGTATCACCGAAAAGGCAATAGAAAATAAGAAACTGATCAATAACAACCAGTGCCCATGATTCCCAAGATCAGGCTCTAGTAATCTGAATTGGAACAAACAGCTTAGACAATACGTAATGGGCTTTTACCATTTCTCAAACTTAAATATCAATACTAACCAGTACCAGTCACTCCCAAGCACCTAACAACCTGTATAAGAGAATAAAGAAAATAAACTGGCTCAAGCTACGCCCATTGAGATTGATTTGGGCTCAGCTGCCCCCATCTGCCATGTGAGTGTAGAGTGAGATTAAAGTCACCATTCCCATCCCTGGCATCATTTACTGCAGAATAATCCTGTCAACGTAAAATTGGTCTAACAATGTTCAGAATATGACTAAATCAGGTGAGTGTTTCATTCTATTAAGCAGAAGTGAGACGCTGTAGGTTGTATCCCCCCATCCATGATGTCAGACAGCAAGTAGGTTGATACGTGTACAAAGAATGACCAACCCCATCCATTCCAGGAACTATATCTGGCTGTACAATGTAGAAACTAGTAGTCACATGTGGCTATTTAAATTTCGATTAATTAAAAGTAAACTTAAATGTTCAGTTCTTCAGTCATATTAACCTCATTTCAAGTGCTTAATAGCTGCATGCGGCTGGAGGGTATCACCTTGGACAGTGCAGATACATACAGACATGTCCATGATGGCCAGAATGTTTCATTAGACCGTCATCAAACAGGAGGAAAGCCAGTTTCTAATTTTTGTATAACAGATATGTGGGTACTTTGTGATGTGAGCATTATATGAGTAATATTATTATATGACTCATTCCTAATAGAAAGGAATAAACAATTTAGTTTAATGGTATTAGCATCATAAAAATCACATGAATATCTTTGATGTATGGAAAGATGGGATTTTGTAATTCTACCCTAGTGGTCTGCCAGTTAATAAACTTCTTGAATTGAACAATTTACACCTGTACAAACAAGAAAAAGTCAGGTCTTTCGTGTTTAAACCAATCTCATTTTGTACAAATAATTTGTACAAAGGCATTCCTCTAATATTGAAAAAAACAATTAAAACATATCATGGTATAAATAAAAATGTTAATCATGACTTTAAGGCTTTAAAATAGATACAGCATGATTATTATATTGTGATACATAGATTTTTTTAGAACTCAAATTTTATGCTTTACATGTACATATATTTAAAATGAATATTTTGATAAATTTTGACAAATGTTTGGCTATGTAACCATAACACAATCTGGTTATAAAATAGTTCTGTCATCCCGAAAGTTCCAACGAAACCTTTTGCAGCCAAGTCCCACCCAACATCAGCCCCTGGAGATTGTAGCTTTGTTTTATATCACTGCAGATTAAATCCATTTTATCTGAAGTTTCATGTAAATGAAATTATAAGGTATGTACTCTTTTGCATCTGGCTTTTTTCACTCAGCTTATTTTTAAAAATAATCCACATTGTTCATGTGTTAATAGGTAATGGCTTTGATACTGAGTAGTATTATATTGTATACCATAATTTTGTTTAATTAACGACAAGATGATTGACAGAGGATTGTTTCCAATTTCTGACTTTTCTGAATAAAGCTGTTATGAACATTTGCACACAGGTTTTTAAGTGGACATATGTTTTCATAAGTCTTGGGTAAGCAAGAGTGCAATTTCAAGATTACGGAATGTTTAACTTTAAAAAAATGTTCCAAGCTATTTTAAAATTGGTGGTATCATTTTCAACAGCAATACATGAAGCTCCTGTGCAGTGGTATCTCTTCTAGTTTTAAATTGCATTTTCCTCATGAAAAAAGAAGATCCTTTTCAAGTGCTTATTGGTCACTTGTACACTTTCTGTGAAGTATGAACATTTTTATTGGGTTGTTTTATTCAGTCATAAATGTCTTTTATATATTCTTTAGATATTCTGGACTCAAATATGATATATTCGTTTTGCAAATTTTCTCACTCAGTCTGTGTTGGTTTGTTCCTTTGCTCAAGGGCGTCTTTCAAACAGCAGACTGCAGAGTATCTAGTACTCAGCCTGGCACCACCTTCCTCTTCCTGTTGCTGGACGGAAGTAGTCCTCTAGTAATCACTGGAATCAGCTCTGAGTAAATCGTATTTATTCTACATACATATTTTCTATATCTGTTAAGATGGAGTTATAACAAATGTTTAATTAATTTTCCCTAAAACAAAATAGTTCTATAAATTATTACGTACCAGTTTCCTAAAATTTGGTAGTTAACTAGAATTCCCTATACACTTTTAAATCATTACATCCTCACAATTTTGTCAGTTTGATAGTTTTTCATCACAAAAGAATTGCAAGTGACTTAAACTCCTAAATTCTCCATGGACAATTATACCTTACTGTGAAAATTAAAATAGGACACAACAGAGCCTAGCTTTTAAGTATCCTTTAATTCACATCATGTTAAACCACAAAACAACTTACAAAAAATAGTTGCTGTTAGAACTTGTTAAAATTCAGACCTTACTAAAACTAATTGCTTGTAAATACTTGCAGCACATCAGTTTTTCAAGGTGGCCATGCTCTACAAATGCTCAACTTCATTAAGAAGATATTAGGTCTCCTTCATAGAAGTAATTAAATTCCGTTCTTGGTTACATACATTCCTTTTGTAAGATTAATTAAGATTTGTTAACAGAACGCCTTTTGGATAGGTTTAATCAACTCTACATGGTCACCAGGGGACAAGGCCCTGAGCACACATGAGTAAAATCAATAGCTTCCCATCTTGTGTGACTTGAAATGTGCAGAGAAGCACAACACACCCTCCCCCACCGAGTCTACCAGCAGAGTCACAGTCCAGATAGTAGTCATATAAAGGGTGGGGTAAAAGTAGGTTTACAGTTGTGAGCACCTGAAAGAGTTTATTATTGTATTATTAATTATTCTTGTATCATTATTTATTAATTATTCAAATAGGATATATTCAGTGAACGACTATAAGCCTAATTTTGCCCCACCCTGTCTCTGTATTCTCGTAAAGAATGAAAGCCCTTTGTGTGAGATATAAATGTTACCTGAGAAGTTATTATTTTATGTTCTTTTGTATCCTCCTAATTTTTAAATTGATTAATTAAACACTTGTCAGGACCTCTGAGACTTGCTGTTTAGCAGTGGTCAGTCTTCAAAGGGACAGGTGGGCGGAGTATCCTGGAACAAGCATCTTTGGGCCCTGTAGCCATGAGTCTTAGCATTCAGGGGGCACCTTCGGAAGACCTAACAGACAAAAATGACAGAACATACAGAGGATACAGAAGGATGCAAATAGGAACTTAAAAGTAAATTTCCTATGCTTCAAAACTGGGACATATTTTGCCATTGCAAAGATGTTACAGAAGTATTTTAGGAGTGTTTATGGATTCATGTCTTCAGTCTACTTATATGTAAGTCGATAACAATTAAGCAGTCTGATGTAGCATTAACACACTTACATCATATTTGATGTAGTATTTATCCCATGTCTGAATTGATGAAATTGCCAGATCACAGAAGAGATGCCAGTTTGCTATTTCACACAACAAACTGGCTGCCCAGACTCTGCTGTGTAGGAGAGCCTCCTGGTTCATCTATTTCTATTATGCAGGTATTCTTACGTGCTCAAAATCAATAAACACAGATGTTTATGACTGTATGGAATTCACCTTTTCTCATGCCATATATATCAGTATCTGAATGAAGAAAAATGAGAAAATTGAGTCCAAAGTTTGTTTTTGTATTGTTTTTTTCCCCTAAATAACTTTTTCCCCTTCATGCTCTGCAAAAAGTTAGAGATGTGGCCTTTGGCCAAAGGAAAGGCAAAGAAATGCTACCATGTCTGTCTCATTTCCTTCCTCCCAGTGCGGCTAAGAAGTGACTCAAACCATATCAACTGCTGCCAGGACTTCCTTGGGCAAAATAATTTCATTAAAAACATTAACATGCACAAGTTGAATGCTCAACACTCATTTGTGGCCATGTCCTTCTCTATACACAGTAAAATCAAAGCAATTAAAGTCACTGTGTCACAAACTACGTGCTATACTGAGGTGGATGAGGCATAACACCACAGGAAATACATAAAGCCATGATTTTCTTTTGGAGAGAAGAATACTTACTATGATTTAATAATAATATTGATCATTCTTATAACTTTATATAAATTACAAAGCTTTTTACTCTTTGAATTGTATCATAGAGTCAGAAGGTAGAAGAAGAATGTCTGCCCTGTCCAGTGTGGCTTAGTTGGTTGGAGCATCATCCCATGACTGAGGGGTTGTGGGTTTGATTCCCAGTCCAGGTGCATATGGGAGGCAACCAATTGATGCTTCTCTCTCCTAGCAATATTATTTCTCTCTCCAGTCCTCTCTCTCTAAAAGCAATGAAAAAAAAGTTGTCCTTGGGTGAAGATAAAAAAGAATTTTTCCCATCTTCTGTTCCTGAAGGCAGACTCTTATTTTCTGCAAAGTGGAGAGTAGAGAGTAAGATGCTCTGAGTCACTGGAAGAGAACGGATAGCTCTGAAGAAATTCGTTGATCCATGGACACTTTCTAAAGTACCCGTATAAACTACTGTTGTTTACAAACTTAAAAACAAAAATGCCTAAAATACACTCTGCTCAGCCTGGGTGTGCACTTTTCAGAATCAGGGGGAGTTTTCTTGAAGGGACGGGGCACTAAATCAACAGACGAAATGTTATTCATAGGACAACAAGGACAACAAAAGGCTGTCAGCTGTACAAGCAAAACTTCAGGACTGCCAGGCAACCTGCCAATGAATATTTATTTAGAAGATGCCCTCTTGGAACACTTACTAAGTGTGCACAATTTTTAAGATGCTATAACCTCATAAACACTGTCACTTGTACCCAAACCTGATCCCATAGACTCTGCTACTCCATCCAGACATGAAGTTATCAGCCCACTTTCATGAGTCCATCCAAAGATAAATGTCTTCCATCCACTCATTTGTCTTTCTTTCTATGGCACTCCTGGCTGCTTAGCAGAGCTGTGCCAAATTTTACCGTTAATATTTTTTTTAGTTTATATTTACCAGGTAAGGTTTTGTTCAAAAGAGTTCACACTCATTACTTGATTAATTGCTATAACAACCTTATTAGATTGATCTGGTTGCTAAGCTCACTTTATAATGGAGGAGGATGAACAGCAGACTAAATTTTGCCCAAGTCACACATATATATAAGAATCAATCTGGTTATAAGAAAGAACCAAGGATTATTTGATCCAAATTGCCATGCTTTGCTGCCTCTTCAGTACCTGCGCATGATGGATCAGAGACGAGTGAAAAGTTGAAAGATTAGTGTAGTGCATTCTAAGACCCTTACTAAATATGAATGTTATTTATTCATTTGATAATAAACTCAAAAGATATGCTTAATAGAGACTCCACCTGAGATGGAGTAAATGTTGGGTTTCTTAGGGATAAAGACATTGCAACATGTTTTCCCAATAAGGATGAAAATAGAATAGTTCTCAAAAAATATTTTTAATGAAAAATGAATGAATAGGTTTCCAGTTCAGTGCGTAAGAATCTTAGAAGTCAACACTCCATCTTAATAAGTAAAAAACTGAGCAAATGGAAAAATTAGCAAAGCTTCTTAGATGTATAAGAAAAGTGAAATCACAGGGCAAACTGCTGATCCCAAAATTGGAACCACCCACAAGTGAATACAGAGAGTCACAACTTACTGGAGCAGAAACCTATGAGCAGGGGACCTGTGCTGGGGTGGGGAAGCCTGAGCTGTAATTAATGAATTGCTGGAGGCTCAGTGTGGACATCTCTGAGATTTAAAGCTTCAGAGGACCCAGGCATGGGAGCCCTCCCCCTGCACCAACTTTTATTAGTTTTATCTGCAGGATCTCTCCTAGGTCTTCACGGGGAATATAGAGAAAAATCCCCTTGTACTTTTGGCAAGAAGAGGGGGAAAACACAACTTTAAATATGCCAGAACATTCTGTTCTTTTTAATACTCTCTGACCCCGGGAGAAACTATTTAACCAGGGCCTAACCTACTGGGGTATTATCAGAGCCTAACTAAAGTGGGAGAAGGTAAATACCCCACTCCAGCCCTGTCTAGCTTCCTGTCGCACCTAAGCCTAAGGGGTGGTGAACTGATAAACACTGCTGAAGTCTGAAGTCTTAAAGCACAGGCTCACTGAAAGGTTGAGACCGAATCATTGGACTGTAGAATAATTTCCCTTCCCCTCATCATTAAATTATTTACTTACACTTGTTCCTTTTATTAGGTGTTCATGCCCAGCTATCAAGAAAAAATTTTACGAGACACTTTTAAAAGCAAACATAAAGTTTGAAGAGACAGAGTAGTTATCAATACTGAACTCAGATATGGCTACAATATTGGAATTATATAACCAGGCTTTTAAATCGACTATGATTAATATGCTAAGGGCTCTAATGAATAAAGTAGACAAAGTGCAAGGACAGGAGATCTAAGCACAAGATAGAAATTCTAAGAAAGAACTAAAAGGAAAGACTAGAGCCAAAAAGATGCTGTTAACAGAAACAAAGAATAACTTTAATTAGTTTATTAGACTATACATGACTGAGGAGAGAATGTCTGAATTTGAGGATATCTGAATAGCTATCTCCCAAATTGAAAAGCAAACAAAAAAACAAAAAAGGCTGAAAAACCCAGAATATTCAAGAAATGTGGGACAACTACAAAAGGTGTAACACACATATAATGAAAGTACCAAACGGACAAGGAAGAAGAAAATAAAAAAATTTTGAAAAAATTATGACTGTTTCCTCAAATTAATGTCAAACACCAAAGCCCAGATCCAGAAAGCTCAGAAAAAAACTAATCAGGATGAATACCGAACACAAAGAAATAAACAAAGGACCACTACATGTAGGCATATCATTTTCAAAAAAAAAAACCAGAGGGTAAAGACACCTTACTTATAAAGGAGCTCAGAAGATAAAAGTTACACCCAGCTTCTCAGAACCTATGTGCACAAAGAGAGAATTGAGTGAAATATTTAAAGTGCTAAAACAAAAAAAAAACACCAACCTAGAATTCTCTGCCTTATGAAATTATATTCCAAAAGAGAACATTTTTCCAAACAAACAAAAACTGAGGGAATTTTTTTGCCAGTAGGCCCACCTTGCAAGAAATGTTAGCAGATCTTTAGAGAGAAGGTGAATATTTTTGGTAAGAAACTCAGATCATCATACAGAAAAGAAGAATATCAAAAAGGGAATAAGGAAGATAAAAAGACAAATTTAAAACTTTTTTTTTTTTTTATGTCTGATTCATCTAACAGGATAGCAGTTAAGGTCATGGAGAAGCACACATAGGTTAAAAATATTAATTGATAATAATAGAGACACTAGATGACTAATATTCAACTGATGCATAACAGGCATCCCTACAGAAGGAAACTAAAAAATGAAAGAAAAAGATTTCAAGGGTATAATTAAATACAATTTTTCTGAACTCACACTTAGAAAATTGAAAGAATGCAACATGTCCAAAGAAAAAAACTGGTGCAGTCAAATTAAACCAAATTAAAAATTAATAAAGATAGAGCCCTAACTGGTGTGGCTCAGGGGACTGGGCATTGTCCCACAGACCAAAAGCTCTCCAGTTTGATTCCCACTCAGAGCATGTGCCTGGACTGTGCGGTTAGGCCCCCAGTTGGCAGCACGCAAAAGGCAACTGATCGATGTTTCTTTCTGTCTCTGTCTCTCTCTCTTCACCTCTCTCTAAAATAAATAAATAACATATTAAAAAATTAATAATGATAGGGAGCTTCAGAGATTTAAACAAACTTTGGCCATCTAGAAAAAAATATTAAATCACCTAAGGGGAAAATCATCATATTTTAGTAAAAAAATGGAAAGTGGCAGGATAATTATTCTGAGTTCCTCAAGGAAAGACAATATGAGACCCTCAGAATTTTATATCATGGCAATAAGCACAAGGATTAACAGATAACATTTTTACTCATTTAAGTTTACTCATTTACTCACCATGAAATATAGTGATCACAAACCCATCTAGAAAAGACCTATTGGGGATAAACCAACAAAATTAGAGATGAATGAAGAAACTGTGCCAAAGAACTTATAGTGAACACTGAATTCACTCAAATATAGGGTTAAATATAAATATAAGTGACAATTTGTGTATACATGATAAAATTTTATCATTTATAAATGTATAACATTTTATAGTTTATACTCTAAAATTACAGAAAAGGTAAAAGAGAAGAAGTATAAGAAGAGCAAAAACATGACATTTAGAATTAGTAAGATGACCATTATAAATATAAATAATATCATAAGATAAAGGAAACTCCAGTGGATTAAAAATGTCACAAGCCCAGAATATGATAAATTATCCTCAGAAATGGAAGAAAAGAGGTGGAAGTATACTAATTATATCATTATGTGGAGTGAAGAATTAATGTATAGTCTTGAAAAATAACATTTATTCACTGTAATAATACTGCTGTAAAGCTAACCACAAAAAGGACAAACCAAAATGTTCTGAAAGAGCACATAAACACATAACAAAGGAAAGCAAATACCATCCTATATTAAAAGAAAGAAGGAGAAGAAGGTACATGGAGAGAAACAACGAAAGCAAAAACAAACATAAAGAAGGGATAACCAAAGAAAGGTAAGATGCTTAGGCCAATGTAATAGATACATTAGGCCAAATGTACCTATAATAAAAATAAATAAATTTAAGTAAATTTATTAATCATAATATATAAATGCCCAGATTTAGCTTATCTCAGACAGCAAAGCCAAGTTACGGATTTGTGAAAGAGTCATAAAATGTGGCCACGAACCCTGAAACATCATTCTGTAAATGTAAAATAGAATATGAATTGTCAGGAAATCTCAAACACAAAGAAGAAGCAAAATGTATTGGAACTTATCTTCTTGCCATACCGTGGCAAGCTATACATTTGGCTTGGATGCTCCATGCAAAGTGTTTCAGAAGACACTTGCTCCATCACACTTTCGTATTTGTAGAGACAGGAGGCATGGAGAATAAGGAGCTCCAATCAAGAAATTGGTCTTCATGCAGGGGACCTGTAGAGCTCTATCCTGTCACCAACTTGTTTGTCCAATCAGATAAATTAAATATTAGGAAATGTAAGTACATACTTTAATTCATATTATACTAATCCAGATCTGCCGAGACACATTGTTGCTTAGCTACCTAAATGTGGAAGGGAATGAGCTTTCAGGGCATTTTGTTTTGTCTCCCCTAAAATGTATCTAAAGAAAACTTAGTTAAAATAGTTAAAAAAACAAAGGATAGGCCTAAGAAATAGATAACCAGGGGTGCAACGTCAAATAATGCAAACTTTGGTACAATACCAAGGTTCAAATTCAGGGCAAAACACATTAGAACCCAGTTTATAAATTTTATGTAGAAAAGTACAATCCATAGTAAATTCCTAATACTTACATTCAAGTGTCTTAAAACATTCTCAAAAATTGACCTACTATTCAGGCATAGGTAAATCACCAGTAGGTCATCAAAGCAGAAATATTATAGAAGACATTGTCTTCATCAGGTGAGGAAACTAGAAACTAACAATTACAGATCAAAAGAAATGAACAAACTTTTGAAAAACCCTATCATTTGGAAATAGCAAAGAATGGCAGTAGGATGATGATGATGATAAGTTATTTAAGAATTACAAAATATTTTGAAACCTTCTGTCTCAGTTGGGTTTATAAATTTGACATAAGGAAATATAGGTAAAGCACTCAAAAATGTCTGTCATTTAGTAATTGCTCTGTACATGTTATATTTTATTATAAATTGATGATGATATTGATAATTTTCACTAAGAGAGAGTTGACCATCTTGTATTACTTTTTGATTAGCAGCTGTTTTTCAACTTTTCATCATTGTTAGGGATCAGAAGTATTTTGATAATTTTTCCAGAATCTTGAATGTGCCCCCAAAAAGAATCCCAGAGGGGCCCGTTGTGGGCCGAAACAAAATAATCAGAAGTAAGTTAAAATTTCCTCCTTCATTGTATTTTAATTGCCTAATCCAAAATTTTTTCAATTATACATATAACTTTAATTTTATTTTCATAACATTTTAGACATGAGTCTGTACATTTTTATGAGGGAAAAGATGGTTTATTTCTAATCTTTTTATCTCTAGCAGTTATAGTAGGAAAGAAATGTTAAATGTACAGTAAATAATTAATTACCTACTTTAGCACGAGAACAACTCTAACTTGAGAAAAACCTTTGCTGTTCATAAAGAAGGGATTGACTTACACATATTTATCCTAGTGGTGTGGACTCTGCTTCAGAATGCCATGTGGGGAAAAGTGAGGTGACAGTCACCACAGAAATTAACCAGGCGGGCATGACTCTCCAGGCTCCCAGTTCTTACTCCCATCATAATGTGTAAGACTCAGAAGGCAAGATGCTTTCATGTCTATTCCATTTCACCTAGCACAATTCTAGCCACCTACCAAGAGCTTGGAAAAGTATGAACAAATGAAAAAAGGAATAAATTCTGACATTGATGCATGCATTCCAATTCTCATTCCCAAAATGGGTTAATGTGTCAGTGACTCTCATGTAAGAGGCTAACTTTCCAATTAACTCATCTTTGGAAATACATCTAACTAATAGAGTGAAAATTTGCATTAAATCCATAGATAAAATTCCTTTTTTATCCTCCTTTATATACTATGACACCAACTTGTTTGGTCAAGTTATCCCCCAACTTTACGCTGCTTCATAGTTCCCTAATGCCCTTGCGCCTTGCCTGACCCCAAAGATTGTCCTATGACAGGATCTCTGCTCAACTCTGTTTCCCAGGCTCATCTTCAGTCATTGAAACTGGCGATCGCTCTACTGGAATTACTACAATGAGTGAATGAATGAGTTGGCTAGTAAGAATGAGTGAATGAATGAGTTGGCTAGTAAGAATTTAATTATTTAATTAAAAATAATGGGGGGGAGAATTGAACAACAATAAAATAAATAATTAAATATAAAATGGATCATTCTGTAGTTCTTTTAAAATGTCTATGTCTCAAATTTTGCTTATTAACCATTTCATCATGCATGAAACAACTTAAAACTTATTCCTTTTAAGATTAATATTGCAAACCCCAATCCTAGTTCATCATATCACTAGGCAATTATCTTTCTTCTTCACAGCCTTATGCTGTGAGCGATATTTCAATGCAATTATCAGGAAATGTGGACAGAAGAGATAACTGTTGGTGGGGCAGCAGTGTAGAATGGAAGGAGCCTCTTGGGACTGGGACTGTGATGACCCTTCCTGGGGACGCTGCTTAGCCCGCATTGCAAAGGACTTAATTGTGTAACTTTTTTCAGTGTTTCTAGAGCAGAAACTTGTGAATAAAGAGGACACCAAAATACTGCAAAAGAATCATTTTGACCTGAACCTCCCATTTAGGGGTAGAAAGGAGTTAATTTTGTAAAGCAATGGAATACATTTTGTGGCATTTATTAAGATAAAAACCATTCATTATAGCTTGAGATACAGAATACTCTTAATTGCCATAAATTAAAGCAAATTATCTGCATTTTTACTGCAATAAAATAATCTCATGAAGGTGAACTCAGATTGTAGCAAAATGAGCCAGCTTTGGCTTGATTCACTTTAATTGCTACCCTAATTGTAAGAAAAAATACAGTGTATATGGATCAGGCCAAAGGATCTATATTCGATAAAGCTCAGGTTACAGAACCAAAACCATATATCACTAAATAAGTGAGCCCTAAAATTAGATATTAATGTGCCTTTCTATATAATTGGTTAAACCTGACCTGAACAAAATGTTTTATAACTCTGAATAGCAAAACTACACATATATTACTACTTTTATCAAATGTAGATCTTATTCTACCATGAATTCCACTTACTTATGTACTGATAAGACTAATAGGCAATCTCAGCTGAGAGTCTTCAAAGCTATTGTTTTTCTGTTTAGAGTAAACAGACAAGAAAGTTTAAATGAGAAGAGTATTATGAGTAACATAATAACTGTTATGTTGAGCAGTAACAGTTAAAGTTTATTGAGTATATACTGTTTTCCTTTTGTTATGTTACTCTTACAACGATCCCTTGAAGGATATATTATTATTCTTTTCATGATAAAGAAACAGTCTCCTGATTTGCCCAAGGTCATGTAGCTCCTATGTAGGTCATTAACAGAGAGTCGGACTGAAGAGCCCACTCTGTTAACCACTACACTGTAAATAAATCAGTGCAGATGTATTTGAGCTGAACACGAGAAATTAATTTATTATAGGCAAGTTCATAAGAGAACTATTTCTAATCCGGGTGCTAATTCATTATTTAATAATAAAACATTATATTTGCCAGCAAACTGGTCATTTGATCAGCACGTGGTTCTTTCTGATGGAAAGTTTGATACAAAAGTACAAATGGCTGAGCCTTAATTGCTTTGGGAATATAGAATCTGAATAAGAGAGGTGAAATATTATTGAGTATTTCTGTCAAGTTTTAGTAGTATGATAAACAGAACCTTTACACTTGGAGTATTTTAAAAGAAATAGTACTATTCATCTATGCTTATTTCTGTTGGCTACTCTTTTCTAGACATTGTAAACATTTGTAAACATTGTAAACATTGTAAACATTTTACCCCTTACAATGATTCATTTGTCACTTCTGGTATCTTTAAAATAAATGATTAGGAATTTTTTAATTTCCTCTTTTGAAATTTCCACTTCTGGCAATAGAATATATGAATCATTTTTATTAACAACATTTTTAAGTTTTCTTATCCTTGACTAATTTTCACAGAACAAAAAAAAATCAAGTTGTATTCTTTAATCCCTTAGAAAGTCAATATAACTCTATAGATTCTAGAAAAAAATGCATATAATATTGAAAATGAAAAATAGAATGAAAATTATCCTGAAATATCAAACTAAACATATATTAATCTATTAAACATGTATTAATCACTCAGAGTCTCCAAACTTATCTCAAAAGTTAATTACAGAAATAACAGGAGTGAGAAATTACTAGGAGAATCAGAAATGTAAACAATACTATTTAGAGGATAAATCAAAGAATGTAAAGAACTTGTTAGAGCTCAAAGCTCCATGCTAAATTCTGAATCACCTATGACATAGAGGCATGTGCTCTCGTAAAAGGAACAGGAGAAAGAACCAGAGAAGGGCAAAGTAGTGTAGATGAGATTATCATTAATTTGTCTTCCTTTTAAATTTAGATACACTTTTCAGAAGCCCATGTATGGGCTTTCAGGAACAACTATTAATAATTCTAGCTATTACCTATACCATTATTCTCAATATTGCTTCTGGTCATTAACTTTAACATATTTTATTATCATTGCCAGGGTTGCACTTTCTATTTTAACCAATATTTTTTCATGCCATTAAAAATATATCTATTCATTACATAAAAGTGGAAAATTTGGAAAATGTTAATGTAAATAATTTAAAGCAATCATTTCTTTAACCAACACTAAACAAAGTACTGATACATTTCCCCTCTTTTATATTTAACTTAATGCTTGGTTTATACTTCACATATTAAAGCTATATTTTTTCATTTTAACACTGTTTTCTGAGTAATTTTTTATATTACAAATCTTCACAAACAACCTGTATCATGGCAGCACAAGGTTTTCATTGAATGCAAAGATCATTCTTTGAGCATAGTTGTTGAGTATTTTGCTTGAGTAAAATCTTTCTAAGTAATAATAGAGTGATTGTGTGCTTTACATTCATAGTCGTACACATCTCAGATTGTTACTTTAGAATGGACCCTTAAAGATACATCTATTAGCATAAGGGGTTTTTAAAAATCCTCTTTTAATTATTGTATGAAATTTGTATTATTTCCCACTCTCACTCTTTTCTCAGTGTATGAAAGTGTCCAATTTTCTTTACCTTTATCAGTACTTGTGTTAGTTAGGGTTTTTCAGACACACAGAACCTTTGAAATACACACACACATATGTACATGTATATACATTAGAAATATATATACATACATATATATGTATGTGTGTATGTATGTATATATACAAGGTTAGCCAAAAAGTTTGTTTGGTATTTTCTGTAAGATGTCTCTAATAGTGCTTAGTTGTCTTCATTTGAAACAATTTTGTTAGATTGTATTGTGACAGCTGTCCTATCAGTGTGCATTGTAAAAAAAAACTTATGAAAATTGGTGAATTTTTGTGTAGCCATTTTAATATTGAAGATGGAAAAATATGCAACTTTTTTAGCATAGTATGCTTTATTATTTCAAGAAAGGTAAAAATGCAACTGAAATGCCAAAAAAGATTTGTGCAGTGTATGGAGAAAGTGCTGTGACTGATCAAATGTATCAAAGTGATTTGTGAAGTTTTGTGCTAAAGATTTCTCTTTGGACAATGCTCCATGGTAATTGAAGTTGATAGTGATCAAATTGAGACATTAATTGAGAACAGTCAATGTTTTACCACACAGGAGATAGTCAACATACTCAAAATATCTAAATCAATACAGTTATTGGAGAAAATAAAAATCTGTCTTTTATTTTATGGAAAAAACTAAATGGGCTTTTTGGACAACCATATATATCATACATGTGTGTGTTTATTTTATGTATATATACATAGTGGGGCAAAAATGGGTTTACAGTTGTTTATATGAAAAATAATACAATAATTAATAAGTAATACAAGAATAAATTCTGTCTTGTGTACTCACAACTATACACCTACTTTTGCCCTGCCACGTGTGTGTATAAATATAATAAATATACATATATTATATATGTTATAATATTTAATGTATTAATATATTAATAATTATATTAATATATACTTTATATTAACTATATATTTAATATAAGGAGTATATTTACTTATAAGGAATCAGCTTATATGATCATGAAGACAATTTGTTTCTCTTTTTATTTCAACATAGACTTGTTTTTGAGGTGATAGAGTTCTGCTTAATTTTATTCTTTATACTCTAGATGTAACATACAGTTTACTATGTTTAAATATTACATTCATTTTGTTTAACATTTCTAATAATTTTATATGTAACTTTAATTGATTATATGTTAAGCATGACTACAAGGAAGATTACCTCGATTTCATCTGCTAGAATGAGTAAGGTTGGACAACCTGTCAAAACAGTTAACTTTGTTCATACAGCGTGGACCTTTGTCAGTTTCAGTGTTATTTTGTGGCACTTGTTGACATTATTTACATTTTTTGATTCAGTGCTTGTATATTTTTTAGCCCCCTCCTTGTATTTTATGAAATCCATGTCACACAAACTACTTTTAGTGAGGACGTGGTCAACAACAAAGGCAAAAAAACCCCAAAATTTTCATAAATAAAGACGTATAGAATGAAAAGGATGCTCATGGGTGGATGTACAAGGTCTGTTCAGAATGTATCCAGCCTTGTACTATGAAAAATAGAGACATTTCTTGAAGAACATACAAGATACAAGAAACATTGTACATAAGACAATGATGTCTCAGTTCCCTTAAAAGTAGGCATCTTGGGAACTCATATAGTTCTCCCAATCACCATCGGCCACCCCATCTTATTTCCCATCGAATTTCATCAACGGTTTGAAATCTCTTCCTTTTCCAATGTGATTTTAATTTTGGGAAAAGCCAGAAGTCACAGGGCACCAAATCTGGGCTGCAGGGAAGCTGAGTCACCTGGGTGATTTGATGTTCCACCAAAAACCTCTGCACAAGATGTGACACATGAGGGACTGTGTTGTCATGATGAAGTCGCCTATAGGTGCAGCCTTCTGAATCATCCAAAGAGTTTCTGCAGAGAAATGTTCAAGCTTAATGAAAAATTTGATGCAGATTTATTGCTCTACTTGCTCAGTCATTTTGAATGTGATGCCACATAGCACATATGCTCACCTAACACTGTCTACCACTCCCACTGACTGGTAGAGTGAGGCCCTCATTATTCGTGCACATGAATTCCTGTCCACTCTCCTTGGTTGCCAGGTTACATCGATGTCGTTCAAACCATTCTCATTAAATTAACAATGGCTGGACTTTTTGCAGAGAGACCGCCCCATACTAATAAACTTTGACAAGGGACTAACTAATCTGGGGGCAGTTCAGCCTACCTCTGAGAAAAGTAAAGGCAAAAACAAATGCATGAGACTATATCAAAATAAAAAGCTGCACAGCAAAAGAAACTGCCAAGAAACCAGAAGGCAACCAACTGAATGGGAGAAGATATTGGCAAACAACAGCTTGGACAAGGGGTTAATATGCAAAATATATAAAGAACTCACACAACTCAAAACCAAACAAACAATTCAATGAAAAAATAGGCAGAAGACCTGAACAGACAATTCTCCCAAGAAGACTTACCAATGGCCAATAGATAATGAAAAGATGCTCAACTTCACTAGCAATTAGGGAAATGCAAATCAAAATTTCAGTGAAATACCACCTCACACTGGTTAGAATGGCTATTATCAACAAGACAAGTGATAACTAGCATTGGAGAGGTTGTGGAGAAAAAGGAATTCTCATTCAGTGCTGTGGGAATGCAAACTGGTACAGCCACTATGGAAAACAGTATGGAGGTTCCTCAAAAAATTAAGAATAGAGTTTCCATATGACCCAGCAGCCCCACTCCTGCATATCTACCTGAAAATTTTGAAAACATTTATTTGCAAGCATAGATGCTCCCCTATGTCCATTGTAGTGTTATTCACAGTGGTCAAGACATGGAGACAACCAAAGTGTCCTTCAAAAGATTGGATACAGAAGATGTGGTGCATATACCCTATGGAATTACTACTCAATCATAAGGAAGGATGAAATACCACCACTTGTGACAACATGGATGCACCTTGAGAATGTTATGTTAAGCAAAATATGTCAGTCAGAAAAAGCTAAGAGCCATATGATTTCACTCATACTTGGGATATAAAACTGAAACTCACAGACACAGACAGACAACAGCAGGGTGGCCGCCTGAGGAAAGGGGAGTGGAAGTAGTAAAGGGTAAAGAGGGCCAAGTGTATGGTGATAGAAGATGATTGCCCCGTTGTGAAGGGGGTGCACAATGCAACATACAAATCGTGTTTCATAGAAAGGTACACTCGAAACCTATGTAATCTTTTAACCAATGTACCCCCAATAAATTTAATGAAAAAATTAATAAAAAAGAAATGTTTCTCAGTAAGAAACATTAAGCTCTCCAACTTACA
The DNA here is from genome assembly GCA_004026545.1 of Mormoops blainvillei. NCBI lineage: Eukaryota > Metazoa > Chordata > Mammalia > Chiroptera > Mormoopidae > Mormoops > Mormoops blainvillei. Next base: position 4,703 of record PVJD01012879.1, on the reverse strand, counting down.
CTTATTATCCTGCTTTCTGTTCACACTTTCTTCTACTCAAGGGACAGTCAAAAACTATCTCAAAATAACACATGTCTTTATCACATTGCAAAGATTTTATGTTGAAAAAACAAGTAGTATGGTTTTTAAGGAAGAAAAGTTATTGTGCCTGAGAGAACAAATGGAGTTCTATAATAATATTCAAACAAATAAAACAGAGATCAGTCCCTCTGTTTCACCTAATTATGAGATCTAAACTCCTCCACATGTAAGTACATGTGCGTCTTTCTGGTCTCCCCACTTGTGTTTGGTTGTCTGTACACACAGGGGTCATTTGTTGTTGTTACTGCAGCAAAATTCCCAGCACAGATCGGCAGGCTGTGTCTTCTGAGCTCCAACGTGTAGCAAGTGAGACATCCCTGGAACTGTTATTATAAAATGATCAGTGCTCTTGGTATTATGCTTTTTTTTTTTTCCACAGCTTGTACTGCCCTCTCTGTAGCCACTGGAAAGGAGATATTTTTCATAGCCAAGGTTTATTGTAATCTAGGAAATGGTGGGTCTCCATTGAGGCAACACAGGATACCTGATCTCAGGGTACCTACAGGCTTAGCTGAGAGTTTCTGGCAGAATTTAATCTTAGTGGAAGAAAAATAACCTTGAGAATAAGTTTTAAGTTTCCTCTTTATTTTATGTATTTTCATGATCTTATTTTAAAATTATAGTTTATTGATTATGCTATTACAGTTGATTTTTCCCCCTTTGCTCCCCTCCATCGGGCACCCCCCCCACTCCCTCAGGCAATTCTCCCACCATTGTTCATGTACATGGGTCATGTGCATAAGCCCTTTGGCTACTCCATTTCCTACACTGTACTTTACAACCTCATGGCTATTCAGTAAATACCTATTTGTACTTCTTAATCCCCTCACCTCTTCACCTATTCCCCCAGACACCCTCCCATCTGGCAATGATCAAAACGCTCTCTGTATCCATGATCCTGTCTCTGCTCTCCTTGTTTGCTTACTTTGTTTTTTAGATCCATCTCTCTTACATTTTTTCCTATGCTCAAAGGGATCATATGATATCTAAACCTAGACATTTGCAACCAAAAGTGGGTACTGGTTACTAATTATACCAGGACAACAGATGTGAACTAGGATGATCCCAGAAAATCAGGACATACTCATGTCACTTGCTCTGGACTTTATGCATCACTTACAATTTCCCAAATGCATCACTGTTCCCACACCTATATCGCTGATCATATCACTCCTTACGACTGAATAGCATTGTCCTTTCTCTGATTAATGCACCTATACAGCAAATTTGCTTCAGATTCTAGCACAGTGGACTCTTTTCTGTACCACTACTGTGCCTAGTACATGACCTTTCAATGCACACATGGTGTGGTGAATAGGTTGTACAGCATCTGTCCCATTAGAGATGCCCAATAAACAGATGGAAACATACTCTGTGTACTTAAAATTGTGAGTCATTCATCTCGCAGTATTGATAAATTTATCTGTTCTCCATAAAGAATACTTTAATAAAGAGAAGAAAAAAATGTGTGTTCTGGGCACTTTGCAGAAAAAAGAAAAAGAAGCATCATTTTAGATGGAAAAAAGTTCAGTAAAACAACATTAAGCAGTGAAAATACTTTACCTTCATAGTTTCTACAAAGGTCTAGCCTCCACTGAAACTATTTCTTAGGTTCCAGGAGTTGGTTTCTTCTTAGAATGAAGTATTTTGTTTTAATTGAATGAGCTTAGTACTCATTTTGCATTTAGAATAGATTTCTAAATTAATTTTTTCACTCCCTCTTGTCATCTGAAAGCATCTAAGGTAACACAATTTCCAACAATTTAAAAACAAATGGCTTCAGTTCAACTGGCCTATACTTTATGCCTTTTAAAAAATTAACTGCTATCACAGCTCAATGTGCTAAGTGTCAACCTTATCAAATTTCTCAGTGCCCAAGAAAATGAATGTAATTGCTCTCTTTTTATGATGTATTGTACATAATTGGCTTCCTATCACAAAGCAGCTGGAAAATATTCACAAATTCTGAAAGAGTCTGCATTTGCATGCAGATCATAGACTAAATGTGTATTTTCACTTTACTGTAAGTTGTGACAAAAGCAATATTAAGTTTTGTTTAATGTAAGGAACCTAACAAAAACAAATAGAAAAATTCATCATACTTTTGAGGAGTATATACATATGCATACATATAGATACAAACATATATAATCTTCAAAATTACTGATGTGTGTATACATATGTATATATGTACATACAAGGTCTGACTGGAATAAATCCAGCCGTTGTTAATATAACAAGAATGGGGTGCACGACAGCAATGTAAACTGGCAGCCAAGGACAGTGGACTGGAAGGCATGTGCATGAACAAGGACGATTTCATTGTGCTAGTCAGTGGGGGCGGTACACGCAATGGAGTGAGCATGTGTATCCTGTGGCTGTGGCATTCAAAACGACTTGAGTAGAGCAACGAATCTACATCAAATTTTGCATTAAGTTTGAACAAGCCTCTGTGGAAACTATTCACATGATTCAGAAGCCCACAGCTATGGGCAACTGATGATTGGACACTTCATCACAACAATGCGTCCACTTATGCATCATGCCTCATGCAGAGGTTTTGGCAAAACATCAAATCACCCAGGCAACTCAGCCCCGCTACAGCCCAGATTTGGCGCCCTGTGGCTTCTGGCTTTTCCCAAATCTAAAATCACCTTTGAATGGAAGGAGATTTCAGGCTATCACTGAGATTCAGGGAAATACTACGGGGCAGCTGATGGTGACTGGGAGAACCGTGTGAGGTCCCAAGGTGCTTACTTTGAAGGGGACTGAGGCATCATTGTCCTATGTACAATGTTTCTTATATCTTGTATCTTCTTCAATAAAGGCCTCTAGTTTTCATAGTACAAGACTGGATAGTTTCTGAACAGACCTCCTCTGTACACAGATAGTGCTGTTGAGGTCAACTCTATAATGTTTCTTTGATATTTTATATTTCTATCACTGCAATTGTAATTGCATGTCACTAAAAATGTTTTAACACAAATAGGAACATTAGAATTCAGATTGAGATATTTTCTGTAACCACTTAGAAACCCATGTGGAACATGGATGCCAATACTGATAATTATTCAACCAAAATTTATGGAGCACTTGTAATTTGTCGAATCAGCTGAGGGAGACCTCATACTCTTTATTTACTTAATTGTTCCCCCATCCCGTTGACTATGAGTGTGCTCCAAGTATCTCAGGTAGTGACACAGGGCAGCCAAATGAACCTGCCCTTGTGAAATGTACCACTTATTGGTTATGAACAAAAAAGCTGACTAGTGAACCCAACTGCTGTCCTGTGGGTCCATTACTCTACTTGTCCAGAGCCACGCTTCACACTGGCCATTGCCAGTCACTGTAACAGCATAACAGGGGCGCCAAAGAAGCCTGCCCCTGACCCTCCTGGGACTCTTGTTGTCGAGGACTTGGCTCAAGGACTCCCTACTGATCCGACTGGATTTTCTTAGAGCTCTGCTGTGGTCTTACACTCGTCATACCCTCCTCCCCTATTTTTCACAGGTGTCGGACCTGCATCAAACCCTGGAAGCTCCTTCACCTTCATCTGCTCCTTCTCTTTTTCTGTTCATTGGCACTTCTCCAAACAAATATCTTAAACACCTAATTCAATTTCCTTATCTCAAAAGCCTCCGAAAACACACTAGATTTATATTCCCAAATACCATTTGTTTTCAGGTCCTGTCATGTGGAACAGAACCAGGCATATACCTTGAGAAATTTATATATCACTTTACCTAAATCCCCGTCATGTTTGAGCAGGTACATGCTGGGTACGCCTGCCTCTTGGGCCCCCAGTGTCACTCTTTTACTTCCCAGTCCCATCAAATTTTTGGAAGTGAGTGGCCTCACTGAAAATCTGGAGACACACATGCACACACACACACACACACACACACACACTTTTCTCAGAGAAAAGAACACCTGTACACAAATATAATATACAATGTATATTTTCAGAGGTTTTATATGTTAAGAACCCATAAGTAAATGTTACTTTTTTTAAAGAAGAGAAAGCTGTCATAATTATACTTAACTATAAGTTTATATTGACAGGACATTATTAAGATAATTGGTGAAATCAGAACAAGTTATATAGATTATATAATAGTCCTGAATCAATGTTAATTTTCTAATTTAGATAATTATGCTGTGGTAATGTGAAGAAATATACTAGTTTAATAGGAAGACATATTGAAATATTTAGAGGTTAAGGAGTACCATGTCTGAAACTTACTCTAAAACAATTCAGAAAATATTAAATGTACATAATAGGGAGACAGAGAGAGAAAATATTGTAAAATGGTAATTTTGAGAAATCTGAGTGAAGGATCCATGGTAATTTTTAGTAATGTTGCAACTTTCTATAAGTTTTATATCACAAAATAAAAAGTTAAAAAATGAATCATAAATGATAACCCAAAGCATACTTCCTCAGTGTCATTTTATTTGAGGTATATGGGACCAATCACTTTCATTCATTAACTTAGCCAAAAATACTTTAACATTGTTACTATTGTATTCTAGGTCTTAATGAGTTAATAAATAACAACTGCAGATAAATAATGATTAACCCTTAAAAATTACCAATAGAGAGCAAGCTAACATGTATCCTG
>PVJD01012878.1:0-37184 GCA_004026545.1 Mormoops blainvillei | reverse complement strand
GGAGGAAGTACTTGAGGGAGTAATTGTACCTCTCCCATCTTGGTTTGCTCATCTGTAAAATGAGGTACTTTTCCCAAGGGAGCTGAGGGTTAGAGGTTAAGTATGAAAAGTGCTTTTTAGTGTTATAGTGGATATTGGGAAATATTCGCTGAGCTAAATTAGAGACAGGTAGACCTGGAGCTCAAAACAGGGAATTTTTTTTTTCTATAAAATAAGTATGGACCAATATGAGAACATGGAATAAAAGTCTTCCCCGAGACCCCCACCCTTACTCCCAAGGACAGATGCCTGTCCCCAACACTGTTACCCACCCCAGCACGTAGAGTTTTAACATACATTGGCCTGAACCCCCTGCTTCCATTCCCCCCTACCCAATATCAAGCTGACAAGATTCACCAGCAATGCTTTCTCATGATTCCTATTAAAAACAGGAAAGAGTGCAAGCAGGTGGCAGCTGATCAAGGGTCCCTTAGTGAGGGAGACATGGCGTAATTGCTGGATAAGCTAGATCCTGCCTATGGACACATCAGCCACCATCCAAGTGCCTGCCACATGGCCAGACCTGGTGCCAGGTATCTTTTAAATCCATGTTTTGATTTAATTAGCAGGTGTATGTACAGTAGGTTTTCCTTTCCCCTTGTTTCAGACGAGAACCCCAAGACTTGGGGATATAAAGCTAACCTTCCACGTTCATAGAGCTGGAAGCTTGCCCTGCAAACTTCAAAGTCTGCATCCTTCCCGCTGCACCACCCTGCCCTGGTACACAACTTAGGGGGCGTCCAGGGCAAGTCACTACAGAAACATGCAAGGCACACGCGCACTAGACACACACTGACCAGTAACGCAGCTGTCTAAGGCCACCAGGACACGGGCTCCTCTGCAGAATAACCTCCTGGGTAACCTCCCAAGTTCCAGGTGCAACTCCCTTTTGGGTGGGCCCAGCTACTCTTCTTTCTGAAAGAACAGTGAACAATCTCAGAGCATATCTTGCCTCATCTCGGGACTGAGGGCTCTCAATTACATCTCTGTTCCTGCCACATATGAGAAGGCGGGAGGGAGGGTGGTGGAACAGCGATGGCCAAGAATGTGGGTGTTTTCATGTGTGGGGCCCCAGCTAGTCTTGTTAACCAAGTGAGGTCCAGTAGGGGGATCTGGGTATCAAACATGTCAATGACCAGGGTCTACGGCTATAGAAAAGGGGGGAGTTCTAGGGTTGGTGATGCTGGTTTTTCACTGACAGAGATTAATTTAATAGTAATAGTAATAATAATAATATTAATAATAATAAGCTGCATGCCAGGCACTGCATTCAGTGCCTTATGCGGAGGGTCTCATTTAATTCTCATACTTCTCTGGCAAGGAGTGTGCAATCACTGTGCCCATTCTGCAAATGAGGAAACTGAGGCCGCAAGCAGAGTGAAATCAATGTAAGTTCACGGAGCTAATGTGTAGCTGTGCGAGGATTCAAGCCAGGTCTGTCTGACTCCACAGCCCCTTCCCCATAAATCCTCCCAGTGAAAACACAACGTACAAATGGCCCTGCACCCGGGGTTCAATCAACATCGGCTTTGGTGGGAAAACCCACACGGGCTGGGCCACAGCAGAGAGAGCCAGAGCCCTTGCCCTGAGCCCCGACCCCGGTTGGTCCTATCTTTCTGGTCCCTGCCCTGGGCAGCACCCTGGACCTCTGTCTTCAGCAGAGCCTTAATTACATTTACACAATCAACAAAGAAATGTTGTTCCTTGTCAACAAAATGTTGTTTACAAATGGCCTCGCGTGGGAGGTCAGTTGGGGAAGTGAGGGGACATCGTGACCATTCATTCCCTGAGCTACCCCTGCCTGTTCCTCGGTCAGGTGTAAGAGCCAAATCTGGAAGATCAGTGTTGTCAGGCTCACCTGTCCACAATATCTCCCCTATTGCTCTGCCCCAGGGGTGCCCTCCCTCCCTCTGGCTTGACCTAAACCGTTCCTCACTGGATTAGATAACAGAGACAGTACCAATCCCAGCCGACCCCTACTCAGATGGCCAACTGTAACTCAGAGTAGGTAAACCCATCCATGACCTCGACCTACCCAAACATTGGGATTGATTTCTCCCAATCACCTGAGAGAGGGGAGGTTTGGCAAGGCTGGGTCTCTTCCACAGACAAAAACCTCAGTATTCCCAAGCAGCCCTTTGAGTTATTGGGATGTTTTAATTATTAGAAAATTAACCTTCATGTTGGAACCCAAATTACTCTTCCTGTGACTTTCACCCATTGGTCCTAATTCTCCTTCCACAAAGGTAATCTGCTACCTCTTACACAGGACAACTGTCAGGCTAAAAGCACTTCTGTGCATGAAAGGTTAAACTCAAACTTCCATTGGATGGAGCAGTTAAGGAAGCTGCTTTGCTTGACCATGAACGAGCACAGGAAAAAGTCTCAGAAAAGATTTGGGGGCACATCGACAGGGCGTGTGTGGGCAGCGTGCTGTGGACACCTCTAGAGCTAATGAGCTACTTGTTTGCATTAATCCCGTGTGATATCAACAGGTTTTGTGCACAGCTACTATGCTAAACACACTCCATGTTTTATCTCATTTAATTCTCACAACAACCCTGTGGAGTTCACAAATCAGAAAACCCAAGAGGCGAGAAAAGTTGACCAAGGTCACAGAGCTAGTAAATAGTAGAATTTAGACTCGGGGGCTCATAAGTATCAAGAAAAATGTCATTCTAGACATTTCGGGACTCCTCTGGAGTCACGTGTTCAGTTTGGGGTGCTATATTTAAGGGAGATATTGTCACACAGAATAATGAGGAACCCCAAAGATTGTTTAAATGATCTGAGGCTATTAATCGGAGAAGCAATTCATTACAGAACCTACAATTGCTATTTTCAAGGGCAGAAAGCTCCTGTACTTAGAAGCAGGGTGGGAGGATCACAGGACATTTACCAGTCATTTGCAGGTTAAGTACAAAGGGACAAACTATAGCCAACTGCTGTTGCCACCTATTGGTGGGAGGTAAAATTGTAGTGCTGATACCAGCAGCTCATACGTCCGTCCTGTTGATGTGCTCCCACATCTTTTCTGAGACCCCAAAGGGAGTTTGGGGTTAACCTTTCATGCACAGAAGTGCCTTTAACCTGACGGTTGTCATTTGTAAGAGGTAGAAGGTTACCTTCGTGGAAAGAGGATTAGGACCAATGGGTAAAAATCACAGGAAGAGAAATTTGGGTTCCAGTATGAAGGTTAATTTTCTAAACTGCAAAATGCTATGGAAATAAAAGGCAATAGCAGCTTCATTACGAATGGTGCCGATATTATAAGGAGCTACAGCCCAGTGACTAGGTCTCCATTACGCTTGTGTGCAAATGCCTTTCTGAACTTAAGTGCAGGACTTTGCATTGATTCCTGTTAGCCTTGGCTTTGGCGATTTGAGCCCTCAGGAGAGAAACTCCAGCTCCATGAAGTATGGTGTTCCAGGGAGTTAATCGAAGAGGGATTTACCAGGACTTCCTGAGGGTTCAACTTCCTCCTCCATCTCCACTGAGGGCAGAGACAGAGGAAATAGTGACACCTTCCCCGGGAAGGTAAAAACCCCAATGCAGATGGAAGAGCATGGGGGCTGCTGGCTGAGCGGGGAAAGAACGAGCCACAGATTCTTGGGATGAGGATCAGAAGACCAGGGTTGCCTTTCCCACTTATTTTGCATGTGACTTTGGGAAGTTCCCTCCCCTTTCTGAACCTTAGTTTTCCCATCTGTAAAATGGTCCCCGTTGAAGATGACCTCTAAGGGCCTTTCCAATCTGCGGTTCTATTGCATGCAGCAGGCATTCATAACTTAACTTAAGAACAAGTGTCTTCCAAAAGCTCGCCTCTCTTTGTAGATAACAACTACCTGGCGGGTGTTAGGAGAGGGAAGTTAACATGCACAATTCATGCTGGAAGGCAGCTGAGACTGGAACAAATTGAGGGGAACTCCACACAGGGGTTTGATGTGGCAGCAGCAGTGCCCATGGGACAAACCTTCGAACACTCTGCTGGGTACATAGTAACCCGAGCCTGCCTGAATCCTGAATGGCCACCGCCTACACTCTCCATTTTCCATTTCTATTGGGTTCCACATCATCTCCCCCCCTCCACCTGTGCATGCCTGCGCATGGCTCTGTTCCATTGTGTCACAGCTCCCAGAGGTGGGCTTAATGCTCCGCTGAACTTGGGGCCATTCACAATTACATAGCGAATATGTGTTCCCTGCAGTTGGTTCCCAGAAATTAGGAAGCACATTTCTGGTTTCAATTATCACTTCATTCCTTTATCCTCTCATTCTCTCATGCATCCGCCCACCCACACATCCACTGCACGCAATTCACCTCCTGCCTGTTCTTCTGTCTGTTTGCCCCGTCATTCATTCAACCAGCGCCTACCACGTACATAATACCGAAAGGGCTGAACAAAGGGCCGTGGGGATCACGTCCCTAGAGCTCAGAGGAAGGGCATGAGAAGTGGAATTGCTTCCTTTAAGAATCTTTCCTTCGATCAATAATTATTGGGGATCATCCCCCTCATGTCTATAGCCCAGCACTGATCAGAGAGATGTCTGATCAATATCACATTGAAGTCCTATGGAAAACGCAGTGGCCTGTGGATCTGGAAATCTGGATTCAAGGCCCATCACATCAATGAAGTCTTATTTGCCCACTCTGTCAAGTTCTGGCTTGTACATCCTTTATTTCTGATTTTTGTGGCCCACATTTTGAAGAAAGTTGCCTCAAGGAGCTCCCAACCCAAGACATGCAAATCTAAGTTCCACATACTAAGACTTATACATAGAAATCCCAGATGGGCACACTCTCCCTCTCAGGAGCATGCCCGCCCCTTCCCCTCCCCCTCTCTCTCCCGCCGCAGGCATGCATTTCCTAAACTCTAAGGGTCCCTGCAAGACTTGCAACCAGGAGAGCAATGGGCAGTGGCAGCTCATCCCCTACTAACCCCCTGACCCTGTCTGCAAGGCCCCCTTTCCTCCGACTTTTCGGTGAGCCAAAGCAGCCCCACCTCGGCTCATTTCTTTCCTATGACATTTCTAGAGAACAAAACAGCCCCGCCTCGGCTCTGTCCTGTGGCTTCATCCATCCTAAAGCCTTCTTGTTTCACAACCCCCAGCTTTCATAAAAGCACTCTGAAACCAGAGGAAAAAAAGAAATCCTAGGTAGAAGTGGTCACAAGGCAGGTTTCTGCCTAGAGCCAAAGGGTGATAACAAAGCAATGCCAGGAGTCAGTGGGAGGATGAGGCCCGTGGGCGTAATGGTTGAGTCTGATTAAGAGCCGGAATGTGACCTGCGGCTTCCATTTGTCCCTCTGTCTTTGGGCATAAACCAAAGGTCCAGCTCCCAAAGGTCCTCAATCTGTACCTGAGCTCCAGGTGTCCCATTGTCCCCAAGGAGAAAAAAAGGTGAAAATTTAAAGAATTTATGCCCCAAGTGAATATGTCAGAAGAAAATAATTCCACCTTGACACTCCAGTCAGGAAGGCAGGGGAGCTAACATTTAAGGGAGCACTAACAAAGTACGAGGCGCTATGCCCCCACCTTTTCTCATTTAATCAATACCGCAAGGTAAGTCTTTTTATCTCCACTTTGCTGATAGGTTGAATGACTTGCTCCAAGTCTTACGGAAGTAAGTGGAGGAGCTAAGTCTCAAACTTCGATCTTCTACCTCCAAACTGTCCTCGGCTGCCAAGCCTCCCACAGTGTAAGCAGTATTCCTGCGGCGCTCCGAGGATCAGCAGCCCTGCTGGGCCCGGACTCTGCTCACTATTCTTTCCCTCGGCTTAATATTTAGAGCCCGAGGGGTTCCACACACTTGAGATGGCAGGATTTCTCGTGCCCAGCACCACTGACATTCGGGCCAAATAATTCTCCGTTTGGGGGCCTGCCCTGTGCATTGTGGGATGTTTAGCAGCATTCCTGGCCTCTACCCGCTACATGTCAGTAGCGCCCCACTCCCGGTTGTGACAAAAATGTCTCCAGACATTTTCCAACATCTTCTGGGAGGCAAATCACCTCTGGTTAAGAACTACTGGAGCAGAGCTACAGGCCTGTCTCTAGACAGTTTCCTATCCGGTCTAACCGAGAAAGTCTCAACAAGAAGGGAAATGTCCAGCCTATATTCACATCTGTGGACACACAACCAATAACGACAGCGGCGATGATGACAACCACAAACACAACGGCTACCATTATCAAGTGCTGACGACGTACCGGTTACCATGCTGAGTACTTTGTATATATTTTCTCACACACATTATCTCTATTTTCCAGATGAAGGAACTGAGGTTCAGAGAGGTTAGGTAACTCACCCATAGTTTCAGTGCTAATGTATAGCAGAGCTGTGAGGGATCAGTTTCCTACGACTGTTGTAACTAATTACCGCGAACTTAGGGGCTAAAACCAAGGCATTGGCGGGGCTGCGCTCCTTGCGGAGGCTCTGGGGGAGAATTTGTTTCCTTGCCTTCTCCAGCTTCTGCAGGCCATCAGCATTCCTTGGCCCGGGGCCCTGCCCCCACCTCCATCTTCAAGCTAACACAGTGGCATCCTTTTTCTTTTTTTTTAACATTTTATTTATTTATTTTTAGAGAGAGAGGAAGGAAGATGTGTGAGAGAAACATTGATCAGTTAGTTGCCTCTCACAGACCCCCAACTGGAGACCTGGCCTACAACCCAGGCATGTGCCCCGATTGCGAATCGAACCGATGACCTTTTGCTTTGCGGGTTGATGCCCAACCCACTGAGCCACACTAGTGAGGGCCAGTGTGGCATTTTCCTACCTCCCTCTTTCTCTGACCTCTGCTCCCATCCTCTCTCCTTTCTTCTCTCACTCTCCTGCCTCCCTCTCATAAGGACCCTCATGGTTACATTGGCCCCACCCAGTAATCCAGGACAATCTCCTCACCTCCAGATCCTTAATCACATCTACAAAGGCCCTTTTGTCATGTAAGGTAACCTAGTTGCTGGTTTTGGGATTAGGATGTGGATAACTTTGGCAGGGGCATCATTCAGCCTAATATATAGGATTTAGACTCTCTCTGTCTGACCCCGGGGTTAGTACTGTTGGTCCACTCCTGCCTCCCGTGCCCCCCGCCTGAACAGACAGAGGCCATAGGCCAGGAGCAGTGCAGTGCACTGAGGTGGATCAGACCCGTCCAGGGAGTGGCGGGCACTAGCACGCATCGGGACGGAGTACATGACAGGGGGCAGAGAAAGAGTCCCGGCGGCACGGGACCAGCTGGGGCAGGGTTGTGGGAAGTGGGCTCAAGAGTCAACTGGACAGGCCCGATTCCTTCTCTGCCAAGCAGGTCTCAGCACTTACTGTAACAGTGGGGAACTGTACGTCACCCCACAATTCTTTTGACCTTGTTTGTGTAAATGCTGACTCTGACGAGCATGTAGCTTGTTGATAAACAGCATGTTTGTATAAGAATCCTAGGAACTAACTTCAAAAGATACAGACTCCAACCTTCAGGCATCCCAGCTCCAGGAGATTTGCTGACCTTTACCCGTGCAGCCAGGATCACTGAACCAGGATGACGCACACCGGACCAGCACTCGCCTTATCGGAATGCACTGTGCTTGTCTGCGCATACAGAACTTTTCAACTCCCTCCCTTGATCTCATTGTCCTGTTTATTCTCTCTTTTCTTAGAAAAACCTGTGCCTGCACTGAAATGTTGAGATGGGCTTTGAGACAAGAGTCCCCCATCTTCCCGGTGGTCGACCTGAAAAAGCCCATTAAAAACAGCTTTTCAGTATTGGTTTTTGAACTGGACCTGTGTTCGGTTACCCTAACTCCAACTTAGCTTCAAATACATCTGCAGTTCATTCTGTCCTGAAGGACCACCCCACCCCAGCCCTTGCCAGCCAGGATTCTGTCCCATCTGTGGAATTTATTTGCCCAGTTAACTGGTACCCATTCTCAATTTTTCCTTTCCAAATCTCCTCGCTGCCAATGTAACCTAACATACACACACGCGCGCACACACACAAGCTTGCAGTAACCTAGCATAGACTAACTTTTACTTAGAATTCATAACTTTGCTTAGATTAACCTGTAAACCCACTAAGATCACCCTGGATGTTATAAGACTTGTGTAACCATATCCTGTCATTTGCTAAGAGTTTCACGGAAGGACTGAGACTTAATTAGTTAAACTTTCTTTCATGCCTATGCCATCCTTAACATTGACAATTGCCGGAACTGTTTTGTTTTTTGTTTTTGTTTTTTCTGCAGGGATAAGCCCAGGATGCTTTGCAGGACCAGGGGCTGATCCAGCTCAAACCCCCCAAGATGGGCTGAAGTGGCTGGAAGGACTCCATACTACCTCTTCCTGAACTATTCTCATTATACCCTCATTATAATACCAAAACCTCCTCTTAGGGGTGGAGATTTTCTGCTGTTTTTAAACATGCGATGTATATACAAGCATGTTTCTAACTGCTCATCGGCAGTAATGTCCCTGCCTGTATAAGCAATGATCAACTCATCTTGATGTTTATGCGTGATTTCCCTGAATGGCGATGAATCTGATCCCCTGTCTGGGGACAGCTGCTTTGGGAAGTGACCCTCCCACACCCCCCACGTGTGTCCTTGCCTGCCAGCTCTCAATGATGTATATTCCTTCTCGTAAAATCTTCTCAGAGTTGTCCTTTGGCTAGCAACTACTGAGTAATTGGATACAGCTTTGTCCACTAACACCGAGGGTGCAGAAAGTCTTTAATCGTGCAAATCCCCTTCCTGCCCCGTTCTGGTGTGCAAGGATGCCATTCAGCTGCGTGACCCCTACACGAACCTGTTAATCCTTTACAGAATAGAGAGACCGCTCTGCATGGGTTAGCCACGCTCGCCCCTCCCCAGACAGCCAGGGCCTTTGACCTCTTCCTGCAGCCCTCCAGCTCCACCGTGACTTAGGGATGATTCTCCTGGCCCATAGGAAAACAACAGGTAAAAATGATAAATTCAGTTTTGCCTCATCCTGGGAGAAATAAAAGTTTAGGATCTATCTTTTTCTTTTAAAAAATACAGGAGGGAATTATGGTTAAACATAGCAGATGGAACACAAGTATCCCTCCCTGCTTCCTCCTGAACCCCCTCTCGAGTGATAGTAAAGGAATCATGCGTGTAAATCCACAAGGCCCAGGGCAAAGACAACCTCGTTGGAAAGAGTCCAGTCCAGGTCTGAAAGCTGGAAGAGCTGACGGCCGCGTGGGGCTGCGCAGCCTGGGAAAGACCAAGGCCCAAACCTGCTGACTAGGAAAGTAATAAAGCTGGCCGCACTGACGAAGCCCCGGGAAGACTCGGGAATGGGCGGCAGCAGGGACCACCAAAGGCCAGGGTCCCATCTGGGGCTGGAGAAGGGACTGTGGAGCTCAGCGCCATCCCCTCCTTCGGCTCTCCCTCCCAGAGGCCTCCTCTGCCCTGCAGAATACGGTAAGTTCACCCTCTGCACTGACTGAATCAGGAGGTAGATCTGCACAGCCGAAGATGGCAGACACGTGTGGCCATTTACATTTAAATGAAAATTAATTGAAGTTAAATAAAATTAAAAGCTCAGTGTCACAGTCACGCTAGCCACATTTTAAGTGCTGTCACTGTGGCCTGTGGCTTTCGTATCAGTCAACACAGGTCCAGAATATGCCCAGCATAAAGTCCCATCGGACAGCACTGCTCTAGACCCTGGCCGTGGGAAGCACGGTCCTTGGAGCAGCTGAAATGACAACTCTGAGGACCGTATCGGGAACGCAGAATCTGGGCTCCATTCAGACCTGCTGGATAAGAACCTGCCTTTTGGCAAAATCCCCAGGTGATGGTTAATCTCTGGCTGAAAATTAGGTTGAAGGAAAGTCTAAATCCTGCACTGTGGAGCTCCCCATACTCAACCCTTCTGGGCTGCTGGAACTCCAAGTGCCAAGCAGGAGATTAGAAATGAGGCTCTGGGAGGATGACTAGCCAAAGACAGCTCACGTATAGATACTGATTGACGTTAGACGATCCTCCAATGAGATGACCACGTTCCTGCCAATCAGCCAATGGGGAGGTTGCTAGTTGACAAGCTCCCCCGCCCCCAGCCCCCCGCCCCCAGCTTCCCATGAACCTTTTTTTTTCCAAAGAGATTTTTAGGGTCAACAGGCCTTTGAGAATAAATGCCTCAAACATGATAGAGAGCAAATAAGACAAATGAATAGATAGCATTTAAAGCAAACAGATACTATAAAGAACAAGAAAAATGTCAAAATCTTCAGGAAGATAAGATAAATACATCTATAAAACAGGAACAAGATGCTACAAGAAAAGAACATTCTGAGAACAAGGAAGGGTTCTAGAAAATTAAAAATTGACAAAAGAAATAAAAATTCAAAAGCAGCGCTGGAATATAGTTGAGAAAATGTCTCATGAAGTGGAACAAAAAAGGTAAAGAAAATAAGTGAAAATAGATTACTCCAGGAGGCCCAATGCCCTAATAAGAATTCCAGAACTGATTAAGCAGAGAAAACCAAGGGGAGGAAATTATCGAACAAAAAATCGATACCTGAAAATTTCCCACAAATGAAGGATATGAATTTTCAGGATGAGAGGACCCTGTGAGTCCCCAGAACGATGAATAAAAAAGATCCGCAATAGGACCCATTACCACGACCTTGCAGAACACAAGGCATAAAGAGAATGCTCCACGCACGTCCACAGATTTTTTTTTAAGGTTAAATACAAAGGACCAACAATCAGATGAAGTAAGAATGGCACTGGGTTTGACAGCAGCAGCACTAGCTCTGAGACAACCCTCCAAAATTCTGAGGGAAAAGAATTTCCAGCCTAGACGTGCACAGCAAGCCAAGCCAAATATTGAATGAAAGAGCATAACAACGATATTTTGGGGCATGCAAGGATTTTTTTTTTTAAATCCGCTCCACCCCTTTCCATGCACCTTTGCCCAGGGGAGATCCTAGAGCAGCAATTTGCAACCGGTGCGTGGTGGCACACCAGTGTGGCGAAAGAATTTTTAAGGAGCTGGATGCAGGGCAGAGGGGGCGCCACCCCGCCGCGCTCGCGATGGCTCAGTGCCACCCATGAGATGCCGATGTTGGCAGCGTGGCCCGGGACGGGGCCTGCACGGGAGCCAGCGAAACCAAGAAGTGACCAGGACCACAGAGGGTCAGAGCGGCCCCTGCAAGATCGCGGTGGTGGGGACACCGGAGTGCGGTAGGCTGCCGCAGGTGTCCGCAGAGGACGCCTGCCTGGGAGTTACGTCCACAAGGTGTTTGAGAACTACACGGCTAGGTCTGAGACGGAGAAGCAGGAGCTGCATCGACCTCAACTCGTGGGACGCTTCAGGCTCCTCTTACTGTGATAACGTCCTGCCCTTGGCCTGTCCTGATTCAGATGCCGTGCTCTTCTGCTTCGACATTAGCTGACCGGAAACACTGGGCAGTGTCCCCAAGAAGTGGAAGGGGAGACTCAGGAGCTTTGTCCCAATGCCAAGGCTGTGCTGGTTGGCTGTACACTGGACGTGCAGACGACCTGGCCACACTGAGGGAGGGAGCTGTCCAAGCGGCAACTTATCCCTGTTACATATGAGCAGGGCACAGTGCTGGCCAAGCAGGTGGGGGCCGAGTCCTAGGCGGGGAGCTCCTCTGAGCGAAGCGCCAGGGATGTCTTCCACGTGGCCACAGTGGTCCCCCTTGGGCGTGGCCACAGGCGGCTGGGTACTTACGGGTCCTCACGCCAGGGACTGCAGCGATCCGCTCTGCAGGCAGGACGGCCAGATTAGGGAAGGGAGGGGGGAGCGGAGCGGGAAGGAAGGCGAGATACACAAGGATCCAGCCAAGAGTTGCAACCTCATGTGAGGAGCCGGGAAGGGGCAGAGTGTCAGACAGGAGGGGTGATGAAGGGCACAATTGTTCCTCTGCCTGCACTCTGGCTTCCTGACGTCCTGGTGCTGGCTGGGACTTCAGGGCAGGCTGAGTGAGAAATTCTCCTAGGCAAGGGACCTGGAGGCAGAAGGTGCTACCATTCCCCACGTCTTCATCCCCGTCCTCTCCACAGGAATTTGAGGGAGCTGGCAGGGCTGGCATCTGGGCCAGGAGCTGGGATGGGGGGGGAGGTTGGGGAAGCTGGCAGTGACCTTGGTTGAGTCTCAGCATATGAAGGGTACCTTCCCTCCCCGCCCCAGTCCTCACACCCTGGCCCTGGCTTCTTTCCCCAAGGAAAGTGCCCATTCCATGACCTTCCCTTTTCCTCTCCTGTCACTCCTGCAGCTGTTCTCACTCATTCTAACCTCAGAGCAACATGCACTAAATTAAAAAGCAAGTTGAGAAGCCCTTCTCCCATATATCCTCCCATCTTAGCTCCTCTCTCCCTTCTCCCAACAATCCTTAAATAAAGTCCATGTCCATAAAGTCCTTAAAACATGTAATACCTGACTATTTAGTCAGGGGCACTGACCTCTTTTCCCTTAGATTGTCAAATAAATAAATGACATCGGCCAACACAACCACAGCCATCTGGTATGAATGAATCAAAATTATACCTCTTTTATTTGCCAAATTGGTAAGAATTATAAAATATTATTTGGTGTGCGGCAGAATTTTAGTGATTCGCTTATGCGTGCCATGAGATGAAAAAGGCTGAAAATGGCCACCGTAGAAGATAGGTCCCGCTAAAGTGGAGGAGTGCACCGATGACGAGAAGGGAATGGGACCCAGGAACGTGGGGGTGCCCAGGGCCATCATCTTGCAGCAACCTGAGGGTGACCAATCCCACTGTGGGGAGGTGGGAGGTGCAGGGGGATTCCAGCAGCCAAGGAAAAATGAAACCAGTAGGTTTTTCTGATGTTTTATCCAGACTGAAAGATCTACTTTTCTACTGGAGTATTTGGAAGATTAATTTATGATCAAACAAACAAAGTTCTTCCAAAAGGCTTAAGGAGCCAAACGCTTTCCCCCACAATTTCTCTTTCACCACTCCCCAGACCCTCTGTGGTGGCCCTAGGAGGCAACCCCTTGTGATCACAGGATTCTGTGAAACCCGGTCCAAAAGCTACTAAGCTCAATGCCCTCTCCTTACAAATGTGGAAACTGAGGCCCAGCAAGGCCGCCCAGGGACACACAGAGAGAAGAAGGTTCATTTGGCGAGTTCTGGAGAACTCCTTGCTGATTCATTCAAGACAAGATCAGTAACAATAGCAAGAACCAAAACTGAACCTAAAGGAAGCCCGGCCGGTGAGTGAGACGCCACCCGGCCCCGTGTCACCTGCCTTAGCTTCGCTCTCAGTCACCCTGCTGAGGCAGCTGCACTACATCTCTAAAAAGAACAGACTTACTTCTAATTTCCTGAGTTAGATCTAATTACCACCTATTAAACCAAGATCACGTAGATGTGATTGAGTTTTGTACACCATGAATAAGCCAACCGTAAACTTCTGGGGAAAAAAATTGCGGTAGGAGTGCAGAGTCAAAAAACCAGACAGAAACAAGGGCCAGCAATCTCCTTGGAAGCAGGTGCCTTGGCCCCCCGTGCTCTTGGGTAGATCCTTGTTATATTTGTAAGAATCAAGGCCAGTGTCCTCTTACAAACACCAATAATCCCATTTTGTTCCTAATGCTGACCTTTCGGTGGTCTCATTTTTGATTCTTTGCCTCTCTGGTCATATTTTCCAAGGATTTGGCTAACAACAAAGTGTTTATAATTAATAAGCGAAGGGTATAAACTCTGTTTGGAGTATCTGCACCTGAATATGGAATTTTAAGAAACCTACTATTCTGTAATCTTAACAAGTGACATTCTCTCTGAGTCTCAGTGTCCTGGTCTATGAAGCTCATCTCCTTACCTGCTTAACAGGGCCACTAACCTAAACCCCAACAGAGAGGCCTGATGTAGGGGGCAAGAACCTGGGCTGCAGGTTAGGAGGCCCAGGTTCAAGTCTTACCTCTGCTAACTTGCCGTGCGACCTTGGGCAAGTCACTTCTTCAGTCTGGTCTTCGGGGTACTCTCCTGTGAAATGCGCAGCTGCGGCCCAGGGACCTCCCTCTCATGCTCCTTCCATCTTGTGACTCTCCCAGTTTCCCGGTTTGGTTCAGGACATGGCCCCTCAGTCTCCCCAAGGCTTGCCTGCCTCCCACACCCTCCATTCCAGAAGGAACACCCTTCCCCTTTCCTGCCCAAGCTGGGGCCTGGCAAGCGCCGGGCTGTAGAGAGGACAGGAGGTGGGGAAACTATCCCAGCAGTTCAAGCCTCCGCGGTGAGGGCTGGCCTGTGGCCAGTCACAACAGGCCCCGAGATACAGAGGGGCATTTGTCTGGGGGACCCAGGGTTTCGTTTAAGCCTTCACCCCTGCTTTGGCCCACTGCCTCTTTTCTCCCCTCCCTCTCAGGCGGCAGTACCAGCACGGGCTTTGTTTTGAATCGGGATGTGGAGGTTTCACAGATCCGAGCAGACAAAAGAGGGTAGGGTGGCAGGGGTAAGGGTGGCCATGGTGAGGATGAGGGTGGAGACAGTGGGGGAGGGGCAGGAAAGGCTTCAGACAGAGCAGTGGAGCAGTAGAGAAGGTTCAGGAGGAGGGGGCTAGTCCCTGACTCCTCAGTGATTAGCCAAGGGACTGTGAGCTAGGTACCGCCTTCTCCTCCCCAGGCCTCAGTTTCCTTGGTTTTAAAATGGGAGGCATTGCCCCGCCCTTAGGCTGTGAGGGCTAGAAGAAAGTGATGAATTTAAAAACAGTGTGGTGCAATGAAGAAAAGGGTTTGGAGTTACATGAAACTGGGTTCGAATCTCACACCTGTCACCTCTAAACTCACTGCTGTGAGCAGCTTACTTACCCTCCACAAGCCTCGGTTGTCTCATTTGAGGAAGGGAAAGAGGCATACGTACGGCTAGACAAGAGTGTAAGGATCAAATAAGAACTGAGAGAAAGTACCTCGCCCAATAAATACGGCTGAATGAATGAAGAATTGGTCAGGGTCATGTCATAACTTTCGTGGGCCTCTTCCACCACAAGAAATTTTCATGGACGCGACACATCTTATTTTTTCTGGTGTGAGAAAAATAATTGAAACGTTTTCTCCCACCCTAAAAGCCGTTTCCCCCTGCCCTTGATTTTAAAAGAAATTAAAACATTTGGTGGGGGGCTCAAGTCTACCTCAAACTAGAACTTATGATGGTCAAAAAGTCCCCACAGGTTTTAGATTCTGTAGACTCCTCCAGTCTCAACCCTGTCTGAGATCAGCCCTATCAGTCCCTACTCTCCCTGCCACAGGGCCTTTGCATGTGCCAGAGGACTCTTTCCTCACCTACAGACACTTTAACCCACATGTTGCTTCAAATGTCTATGCTGCACGCTCTGACGGCCCCATGCCCCCTCTCGCCACAAGTTATGCTTAGTTAGCATCTTTTATTTGATGGATGGTTGTGCCCCGCATGGAGCCAGGCTCTGAGCTCCTGGAGTGCAGGGGCCGTGCCAATTTGTATTCACCGTTTGAATCCCTAATGCCTGGAGCACTGCTTGGCACATCGTAGGTATGAACACGTAGTTGTGGAATGAAGTAAATGATTGGCTCAATGAATGAGCAGTGGCTGTTCAATGACTGCTGGCTAATCTGCAGCATCAGTCAAGGATCAAGCACAGATCGCCTGGCTTGTGCCTTCCCACCACACGTGGCTGCCACAGGGATGGCGGAGTGGCACTAACACATAAGACAGGCCATGAGTGCCATGGAGTTCCGAGCTGGAGAGGGTGCTGGGCAGGGGACTGGGGAAGAGGACAGGCTGTCTTGAGTGGCACCATGTGGTCATTAAGCTCTCGGGCGGTGGGGTCAGAGAGACCTGGTCTGAATCCCAGTAATCTATTAATAGGTCGTATTTACTTGTCTCTACGTACCAAGCCCTCTGCTGAGTACTTTATGTTTCTTGATTGTCTCATCCACCCTAAGTAAAAAGCATATTACAGCTTAAAATATTTACATGAGGAAACTGAGGCCCAGAGAGGTTAAGTAACTTGTCCAAGGTCACTAACTGAGATGGGTTGTGAACCCAGGGAATCTGACTTCATGTCTGCTCCATATTTTGAGGCCACAACAATAAAAATAAAGTTAATAAGCACGATGTGCCAAGCACATTTCTAAACACTTTACAAAAATGTTTTACTTGTATAGTTTCTGTTTCATTTTTTCATAACTTATGCTATTCCATAATAGTCCTATGAGGAGAGTATCACTGCCTCCATCTCCCAGGTGAAGAAACTGAGGTCCAAAGAGGTTACGTAAGTTGCCTGAGGTAACACAGACAGCAAAAGGGGTAGAATTGGGGGGAACCCAGGCAAAACGCTCCAGAGTTCATGGGTTTTCTTTTTTTTTCAATATTGTGTAACCATTCTTTTTTAACAAATTGATTTGGGAGAGAGAGAGAAACATCTATTTGTTGTTCCACTTATTTATGCACCCATTGGCTGATTCCTGCATGTGCCCTGATCGGGGATCGAACCCGCTACACTGGCGTATTGGGGCTACACTCCAACCAGCTGAGCTACCTGGCCAGGGCCTCAGAGACTGTGCTTTTAACTGCTCCACTTCACAGCTTCTGCTCAATGAATGAGTGTTTTTCGTTTTTTTTGTTTTGGTTTGGTTTTTTTTACTGGGATTTTGCAAGGTGAAGGAGCAGCAGCATTCTAGCTGGGAGGGGCAGTGGGAGTGAAGACTGGGGGTTAGGGGGCGGCGATGAGCACAGTCACGAAGGGAAGTGTAAGACTTGGGGAGGGGAGGGGGCAGGGAAGGCTGGGATGGAGGTTAGATTTCAGGGATGTATTTGGATTAATCGGGAACTCCCTCCACAGGGAGAAACTGGCATGCCTTGCTTTTAAGAATCAATACGCTATGAATTCTGCATGAAATGCATGAAAACTCAAGAGTGTAAGAGCCAGACTGACTGGGCTCTGCTGGGTGCCCTTTGGAAAGTTACTTAACCTCTCTGTGCCTCCATTCCTTTTCTGTAAGATAAAGGTAAAAAAAAAAACAAACACGGAGGGGACCTCCTTCATTGAATTGCTATTTAGTAAAAGGAGATACTGAGAATAAAGCCCCTGGCTGAATATTTGGCACAAAATAGCCCTTTAATAAATGTCATTTCTCTCCCCTCCCTGACCTCCAGGAAGATCTCCCCAAGCCCCCTGTCTACCAGAATTAAGGCTAAAATCAGTGACCGATCTAGAGCCACTAACATTCCTGGAGACCCCTGGGCAATAGGTGAGGGAGGAAGAAAAACAGAGGAAAATGTCACCCTATCTAGTTTCGAGATGTGTTCAAGATGAGAAAAAAGAATACTTATAATCTATTTCCTTCTCTTTCCTGCTGTGTCAACCCGGGGTTATGTAACTGAACTTCTCCGTGAGGTAACCCTTGGGGGCCTCCAGGAGGCAGGGCTGGCAGTGACATAAATAAATATTTCTGTGCTCTCTGCCCAGGTTCTGAGCAAACACCACAGCCTGAAAGGGAGGCCGTGACAAGGAGGAAGCCGGTGAGGAGTGAGAGCTGGCAAGGAGTCAGGAGACCCGTGTTCCAGGCCCAGCCCTGCCTCGAGGGACGTGGACATTAGGTGACAAGCTTTCATGGTAGAGAGACCTGGGAGGAGAGATTCCAGTGTGGTCTGGGAGTTGTGGAACCCTTGGTCAGTTCCGTTTGCGGAGAGAATAAAGTTCGCTCCCCACCTTGGCCTGGCATTCAAAGCCCTTCACGCCTCTCTCTCCCCCATCCCATGTTGGCACACCCACACATGGCACCTTAGCTCTTTGGAACTATGGAGTTCCCCCGCTGACAGAATTTGTCCCCTCTCCTGAAATGTCCTCCCTTCCCTGTGCACTGGTGGTGACAGGGGAAACAAAGGTTTGGGCTTTAGAGATAGGCCTCGGCTTGAGTTCAGGCTTCATTAAATCACCTTGGGCCTGTGACTTAACCCATCTGAGCCCATTCTCTCATCTGTAAACTGGGTTTTGTGATTCTTGTCCTGTTCCTTGTTGCACAATCGAATGAGATAATAGTTGTTAATAGTAAGTGCCCAGGACACAGCCTCACTGTATAGACCAGGTACATGTAAGCGTTCGCTTACGTGCGTAAGTCGTTTGGCCATGCGCACCAGCCTGGCATAGTGCGCGCTAAGAATGCCTGTTTCCTTTTCTTCCGAGACCTGCCCAAAGCCTCCCTACCAATCTCGGGGACCTCCAGACAGCACTTACTACATGAAAGTGTCATAGTTAGTAGATACGTCTTTCTGCTGTTCTAGGGGCTCTCTGTCTTAGTGATGACCTCACTGGCACACTCGGCATGGGGTCTGCCGTTTAGAAGGCACTGGAATGAATAAATGAACGCATGCGCACATATGGGCTGCACGAAAGGGATGTGCTTAAGTAAACGCCCAAGGATGGGCTGGCTTTGGACTTCATTTTCTGGGCTCTGGATCCCCTCACTCAGCTCCGTGCAACTCCAGAGGCAAATCATACCCTCCTTTGGGCTTTTACATTGCTTGGACTTGGATCCTTTTTATTTTCTAGTCAATAATCAGGATACTAGTGCTAGCAGAGGGTTTTTAGCTCACAGGGAGTCCGAGAGACCTGGAAACTATGGAGTGAATGTAGAAATACTGGAATTTCCAGAATAGTCCAGTAATTTATGAATGGTAGGCTTACTTCCACAGCGCCTGGCCTGGCTACATCTCCAGCATACAACTGTCTGACAAATGCTTAGTGGATTGGGGATAGTGTGTTTTTTACTCCATCGTGCGGCTGGGATATGCTACTGTGAAGGAACAGACGCCACCAGGCTTCTTCCCTGGGGACTCACTTGTTGGAAGAGGAATTAGAATTGCAGAACTGCCAAGACCTTAGCTTTCCGCACGGCGTCTCTCCATCATTCCAATACAATCAGTTGCTTCTAACTGGCTACAGAATAAAGCCCTAATTCTTTGCCTTGGCAACCAAGGCCTTCCATGAACTTCTCCGTCTTGCCTACCAGCACCTGTCTCCTCCCTTTCTCCCTGACTCTAGGCAGAGTGAGCAACTTCCTGTCTCCTAAACCCACCAGTGCTTCCCAGCATTGGGAAGCTGGCCGCACAGCATCTCCTATTCCACACGCTCTTCTGCAACGTGCCCTGGCCACTCTCCCCTCCCCCAGTCAAGATGCAGAGTCTATTTTCTCCACTTCCTAGAACTAAGGTGGGCCGATGACCCCTAAGTACCGCTAGAATATGGCAGAAGTGACTGGAAGTGACACGGGTATAGCCCTTCAGTGGCAGCCCCTGCTTCCTGCCTCTCAGAATGCTTGCTCCTGGAACCCCCTCTCAGAACCCAGGTGCTATGAGGGAGAAGCCCAAGGCCCATGGAGCAGGCTCGGCTGTGCTCCTGACCGACAGCCAGCGTCAGCAGGCAGCCATGTGAGTGAGCCACCCCGGACTCAGGCCAGCTGAGGCTTCGGGTGACTGAACAGCTGACTGAAACCACAGGAGAGACCCCAAGTGAGAACCCCCCAGCTGAGCCCAGTCAACAGATAGAGCCATCAGAGAAAACAATAATAAACTGTTGTTTTAGGCCACTAAGTTTTAGAGCAGTTGGTCACACGGCAACAGATCACTGGCCTTCACTCCACTCGTCCCAACTCTACTTCTCTTCCCAACTCTACAGCAACCCAAACCTTCCTCTACCGTGAGGCCCAATGGTCCCCTCCTCCCCAGGCCACCTCCTCTACCTCTGACCTCTTTTAGTAATTGTTTATTACCAAGCAATCATGATGGCGTGATATTGAGATCCCTGGACCTACTTTTCCTTTAAGACATTGATAAAGTTTATTCTAAATACAAATTTTCTATTAACTTCCGAAAATGGACAACCAATGTCACTTGCCCTCAGTAGAAGGTAACCAAATAAATTGGACGACACAGATCAATGTCATGAATTGTAGCTAGATAGTGCTACCTCCCGAAGTGCCTGAGCCCAAGCCTGGCCCTCTCTCTGTTGCAAGTGTTGTGGTGACACTGGTAGGCAGACTGAGTTTCAGAACCTGGGCAGTTACAGTGTATCAGCTTCCAGATCCCTGGCTCACACGGTCAAGACTGTGTGTCCATGAATTCAACATTTTGGGCAGTCTTGTGATTCTACCATTTTCCTGATATCGGCAGGTGCCAGAGGTCCTCAATCATCCAGTTCTGCAGTGTTTTGGGACTCTCTGACCTTTTTCTATATTTTTAAAGAATTAGGTGCATAAAATCTCTTCCTACCTGTGTTCAGTTCTGCTTCTGTTTTTTTGCACTAATCCCTGACTTAAACACCTGGACTTGCAGGACCTCCTGGATTTGTTTCTTTTATTATTTATTTCTCCCATGAGTATTGTCAAGGTGGGTCTTTCTTTGTATACTCCACTTCTGCAGCTTTATTTGCCTAAGAATATTTTTTTATGAGTACCACATGTTTGAATGACAATTTGGCTGGCTTTAAAATTCTGGGTTGAAAGGGTCCTTTTCTTTTCATTCTTTTTTTCTTTATTTTCTTCTTTCAATTGTTAATAACATTATTTTTTGCCTTCCTTCATCAAGTGTTATTGACAAGTCAATCTGATTCTTGTTCCTTTCCAAGGAATATTATTTCTCTGCTTTCTTTCTCTTTGCCTTTCATATTCTCAATTCCACCCAATCTCTGTGGGTGGATTTTTTCCTTATTTGTACTATTGGTTACGCCATGAGTCCTTTCAATCCTAGTTCATTCATTTTTCTTTAATTCTGGAACATTTAATATCCATTATTTCTTCAATTATTTCCTCTTCTCCCTTTTTATTTTTCTTTCATTTTGGGACACCCGCATCTATTCTGAATACCTCTTGGTTTTGCATTTTTATTTGCAATCTCTTTATCTTTTTCTGCTTCATTGAGGAGTTCTCAATCTGATCTGCCTCTTTATTACTTAATTCTTCAACTATTCATTCTGATTTTATGCCATCTATTGTCCTTTATCTTAAATATTATATTTTTCATAGCTAATATTTTCACTTAGTTCTCTCCTATGACCTTTTTTGGAAGATAAACTTATGTTTATTTCCAATCCTCCTATGACTTCTTGTTCTTACATTATTTTATGAATTTTTTCCCCTTATCTCCTTCTATATAATTATTATACTTTACTTTACAATCTTGGTCTGTCTGGTTCCATAATTCTGTGTCAGATGGCATAGGCATCTTGATTTATTGCCTTGCTTTTATAACAGTACTATAAAAGAGGACTTCTCAGGTGTCTAATTATTTTGGTGAGTGAGTTCAGGTTCCCCTGGGTATACCATCTATCTGTGGTAATGTGTCCTGGGGAAGGGCCAAAAGCATAAAAGGAGAGGAAAAGATTAGCCCCAGGGCAGAGAGCCACCCTGACACCCTCGGCCATCCCCTTCTGGCACACTGGGCTGCACCCTTGAGACCCGGAGGATAGAAGTAGACTTGGCAGGAGGTAGGTGTCTCTAGTGGGATTCCATAGGTGGGGTGGGGCTGGGGTTGGGGGACCTTGATGAAAGAATGGATTCCTGAGCCTTTGCCTCTTGATCAATTCCCCACTTCATCAGGGTTCTGAGCTGCCCCAGATGACCCCTGGACTGTAGTTGCCCACTCTGGAGCTCCAGAGGCAGCCCCTGGACCAGGTAAGCTTCCCTAAAGAGCAGGACAGTGGAGAGGTTTAAGAGTTCAGACTCTGGGGTCAGTCAAATAATATTCATTCCACACTGAAAGCTTGTATGTACCAAGGTGTTGTGCTGGGTGATGGGAAGACAGCTTGCCCTCGCTGAGTCTGTAACAACAAACAGACTCAGGTCCCAATCTTGGCACTGCCACTTATCCAACTCACTTAGCCTGTCTGTCTGTCTTTCTTTCTTTTTTAAAACTTATTGAGAGAAAGAGAGAGAGAGAGAGAAGGAGAGAGAGAGGGAGAGAGATTTGTTGTTCCACTTATTTATGCATTCATTAGTTGTTTCTCGTATGTGCCCTGACCCAGGATTGAACCTGCAACCTTGGCACATCAGGACGATGCTCTAACCAACCGAGCTATCAGGCCAGGGCTCACTTAGTTTTTCTAATCCTGTTTCTTCATCTGCAAAATGGAGATGATCATAGTATCTATCCATAGGGTGACTGAGGCTTTCAGGGGACAGCACATGCCCAGTGATTCCCCCATACCTGGCACTCCGAGAGCTCTCAAAAATGTTTCTATTTATTATTATTATTGTTATTGTTATTGTTAGTTCCAGCAATGTTATTACTGGGGATTAGGTAGGAACTGGGAGCGGCTTTCAAAAGATAAATGAGTCCCCTCTGTCCTTGGGACAAACCAGTTACCCTTAAGGTCTGTGACTGGAGTGAAGGGGGTGGGGAGACATGAAAGACAAACACATCAAGTTCCATTTTCCTGAGAGAACTATTAATACCACTAGTCCCTTTCCCCCAGTTCTTTGTTTGTCTTTTTTAATTGTAAAGGGCAGTGCAGTGAGGAGGTCAGTCAGCACTTCCACAGCGGTGGGCGTGGGCTGGAATCCCAGCCATTCCTCCTTAGCTGCTGGCCCCATGTCTCCACTGGGCACAGGAGGCCCAGGGCTGGCCCATAACAGTTTTAGGGGCCCACAGAAATGTTTTCACTTCAAAATCAGAAGAAAAAAGAAACTTTTAGGTTGGAGAAAATGCTTCAATATACCAATGCAGTCATTAATATAATTGTAAATATTTTTTGTGGAGGAAGGGGCCTGTGAAGGCAACACTGCCCAGGGCCCTGGGGCGTCAGAATGCTTCCCTGGCTGGCTCTGTGACAACCAGCATGTTGCTTATGGCTCTGAATGAGGGAATAATACCCTCCACTTCCCGGGATGCTGTGGGTGTTAAAGGGCCGAGGCATGTGCAGGACTTAGCACTGTGTGGGCGCCAGCAAGCTCTCAGCGGATGGGAGTTAACTGTTTATTTCTCTGTGTGACCTGCAGCCTGAAACCTTAGGAAACCTGGAAGAGGGTTAGGAGATTGGGTACAACAGTAGGGAAGCAAGTTACATAGCTGCTTTTTATTGCACAAATGACTGAAAAGATCACCTCAGGCGGAGGAATAAATGGAAACTCCAAAGCGAGGCCGTACTGTTTGGGGGGCGGGGGGGCTGTGAGAAGCCAGGCAGCAGCCAAAAGGGCTGTCTCAGTCCCCAGCACAGACCACGGGGCAGGTGCTAGCCTTGAAGAAGCAGAGTGAATGAATGAATGAATGAATGACGAGTGAACTGCAGAGGGTTTAGAAATCCTGAGACTGTTGATCCTAAAAGCTGGCTCACCAGGTCCCAAGACACAAGTTTCTCTGAAGGAGAAGGGAAACTAATATTTATTAAGTAATTGCTGTGGATAGTATCCTGTCTAATAAATCAGGAAACTGAGGCTCATAGAAGTGATGTGGCTTGAACAAAATCCCACAGCTCAAAAGCGGAGGCCTTAAAAGTCCCCACCCTTTGCCCCATCCTCACTGCTGGCACTTGTGCCCAACGCTGCCCTGGAGTAAGGCTTGCTGACACCCTAGGGTGTGCAGGGCTTCTAACACCACCCCCTCCAGCCCTTCGAGGACCCCAGTAGATATCATAGGATCTGGCAGTCCCACCGAGGGCCCCAACAGCTCAGGAGTGTCCCACCCAGGCAGGAGGTCCCTCCGAACAGGACTGGGATCAGGCTGAAGAACAGGCCTTTGTGTCTTAGAGATCGGCACACCCTCCTCCTTAGGCCAAGCTGCAGCCACCACCCGCACAGGAGTTTCAAACCACATGAGAAGTTCCAGCCCCACGGCCACACTCCGGCCCCGCCCCTCAGCTTTACCTACACACACAGCCCTGCTCAGGAATCCTCGGGGGCTGACTGGCCAGCTCTTGTCTTTTCTCAGTCCCCCTTCCTCTATTCCTGCCTCCTCCTGCCTCCCTAAGATCAATCTGTCCGATAAGAAATTCTGAGAAAGAAAACAAAGAGGGATACACCCTGCCAGATCCCAAAGCAAAGAGCAGAATGCCAGGGGCCAGGATGCCAACGGCATCAGAGGTCTGAGAGATGGAGATGGGGAAACCGATAGGAGCAGCATTCATGGGGCTTGAAACTCATCCAGGAGAAATAAACACCCCGCTGCTCCCAGGCTGCCTTCGGAGGCCCTCGGACAGCAGCCTGCAAAGTGTGCATCTGAACACGGGCTCTTCTAGCCAGCAGACAGCAGCCCAGATTAGAGAAGTTTCTATTTTGAATTAGTTTTCTTCCCTATCAAACATATCTTTAAAAAATAAACATAGGTAATTTGGGGTCTTTATTTTCTCCATACTTTTTTTTTTTAATTAAAAGGGTTTATTGGGCAGCTTAAAATCCACTTTACCTTTTTTTTTTTTTAAAGCTTCCTTTCCATGATATTGGAAGACTGGAAAATAAAGGGAAGTATTGCTGCATTTTGATTCCCAGAGCACTTCATAGCCCACCGTAGCGACATGAGCACTTGGACTTAGGAGACTGGGGGGTTTCCCCTAACTCACCATGATGGGGCACATCTCATCCTCTCGGGACCCCCACTGCCCCATCGTTAAATGGAGGGTGCCCTCTATTACCATGAAGGGTCTCTGTAGCCCTAATACTCTCTGACCCTGTGTCCCAGGAGCAATGTGGAGGTGGGGGCATCAGGGTTGACATAGCCTTCCCCCTCTCTGACCCTGGGGGTCTCAGGGAGTGATGTGTCAAGGGCAAATTACAAGCAATTCTGAAAAGTGTTATAAGCAGAAGCTTCACGTTTGGCTCTGTTGAAGGGTACAGTGCCTCCTGTCACCTGTTGACATGTTCCGCAGATCTCTCACCTCCCCCTCAGATCTTTGCTTCTCTCCCCAGCGAGATGGAAACCCCACATGGCTGCCTGACAGGAGCCAGAAAAGCTAAAGGTCCCCCAGCTTTGCTTAGAGTGGCTCCCCCTCAAGGACACGGCTCCCTTCTGCCCTGTGGCAGGAATGGTCACCGTCCACAGTGGTGTGATATGGAGCGTGGGGACCTTCCCAGGGCTATTCCTACATCATCGCAGACCCCGCAGAGACCAGCTCCTCCCTGTAGCCCAGCTCACTGTGTGCCTGGCTCACCACTCATAACCAGGTAGGCAGCTTGCTTGGCACCACACTGCCCCCTTCAGCTACCTCACCACCAGTTAGCATGGTGACCAGCAGGAAAAAGGTGAGGAATGCCCCACCCCCACGAAGGGGTCCTGGGAGCCTCTTTCCATCTTCTGGCTCCATCAGGTAACCCATGGGTCTTTGCTGGCTCTTGGCACCTCTTCCCCCTCCCCTTATCCCTGTAACCTTGGGGTGGACACTCAGAGGACATGAGAAAGGCACCTGACCTACCTAGAGCTCCAGTTCCTTCATCTCCTCCCATGTGGCTACTGGGGTTCAGGAATCTGGGACTTTGAAAGCCCTCCCTACCTCGGCGCCCTAGCTGACTGTCATGTTGCCCCTCCCGTTCCACACGAGAGGGGGCTGGGGACTCAGGACGAGTCACCCCGAGATGTGCCTATGTGCTTGTGCAGATTGTTTTGAGCTAAATGCAACTTTCACTGCGGCCTCAAGAGAAAAGTCTGCTCTCCACCCCAACTACCTAGAAGAATTAGGAGCCTTGCCCATAATAAGAGATTATCAGCAATAACCTCTTTTGACCTATATCTATCGGGCAGGACAAACTTTTATTTATTAAACTTCTGCTCTTCTTTTCATCCCGCCATGACCCTTTGAAGCCCCCAAGGTACCTTGCCCTGTCCTTAGCTCAGGATGTCACATAGCCACGGTCCCTTTCTGTCCCTGAACCTCTTGTGCATGTGGGGTCTCTGGCTCTCTCATGGATGCAGAGTTCCCATACATATGTATGTATTACGTTTGGTTATTCTCTCTTGCTAATCTGTTTCACGTCTATTTGATTAGTAGACCAGCCAAAAGAACCTTGAGGGTAAGAGAAATTTTCCTCCTCCCCCACAGAGGTGCCCCTGCTCTGCCCTGGGCTCCCGTTTGCACTGGTCTGCCCACCTAGACACTTCTCCTATATCCGTACTCATCCGTTAGAACCTGGCCATCTCTAAATTCACTATTTGTTGATACTTACCATGTGCCGAGCATAGACTGCATACTCGTTCATCACTCATTTAATTCAACAAATATACAGTGAGACGTCTATATAGGTCAGGCACCATGCAATAGTGAATCAAATGGCCATTGGTCCCTGTCCCCAACGAGCTATAGCCTAAAGGAAGTTATAGTTTATATTTATGGAGAGCCTACTATATACAGACCCTGTACTAGGCACTTTATATGGATCATCTGATTTAGTCTGCCTGAGAAATTGCTTCATTTAAGGAGTGCATCAAACTTAACTATAAAGAAATAAAAGGTCTCGCCCAAGGCAATGTTAGATACTGGGGAGAAGTGGCCAAGTGGGGATTCCCAAGACTAGAGGGCTTGCTTGGTCCTTCTAAACCAGCCCTTGCATGTGACAGACCCATCGCCTCCTCTCACCGGTGCACCCAGACCTGAGTCCGACCCTGTCTGTGCGTTTCCTCCGGAGCCGCTAGTCCAGTGAGCCGCCCCCAAAACCCCGCCTCGGAGCTGCTCCCGACGTGTCCACTGAGCCTGCCGCTCTGAACTAGAACCCTCGGTTCCTCCCCCGTGTGGTTTTTCCTTTCCCTGAATCGCAGATCTTTCTGGGGCGGGTGGTGCTCCGCTCAAGACCACGGGTCCAGACGCCAAGGAGACGCCCATTTTACAGGCGAAACAAGCACAGATCCTGAGTGGTTCAAAACCCCTTCTACGTCCTGGCTGGCCGACTCAGCACCCTTTTTTTCCGGAAGGTGGGACGAGGAAATTAACTGCTTTCTGGATGCCTGCAACATCGACCCCCGAACGATCGCAGGCTGGTTCTCAGGGCGGCTGCCCGAGCTGGGCTGAGACTGTTTCGCACTCTCGCACCTTTACGTGCCCTATCCCCATCGCCAAACCCGAGATGATCGACCTTCCTCCCGCTGCCCGCGCCCGCCGCCCTCGCGCGCAGACCCCAGGCGCTTCCTCCAACGAAGGGGGAGAGGGGACTGCTCCTGTCCCCACCCCGGCTCTCTTCCAAGCCGGCAGGTGGACCGCGAGCCTCCCGCACCTGGGCCGGGCACCCCGAGCCTGTTACCTGCTCCGGTGAGTCCTGCGCCAGGCTGCCGCTCGCTCAACCTCCAGCTGGCGCCCCTGGCGCGGCCCAAGTTGTAGCCGCCTGGCGACCCCGCCCCCGGCCTGCCCCGCCCCGTGCAGGTGATCCGGGTGCCCGGGCCTGGGGGCCGCCTTGGGGGCCGGCAGGCTCGGGGCACTGGCGTGGCAGCGCCTCCCCGCGGTGTCCTTGCACGTCACCCAGGCCGGGGTCCCTTGGGGGATTCCAGTTGTGGCACCGCGAGGCGCCCAAGCCCCTAGACCACATCTTCCAGGTCAGACTACTCCGAGGGCAAATGGGGGAAGAGGGGGCCTTCCAAACACACCAGGCCGGGTGTGAGCTTCTGGGGATTTGTGTGGGGGTCTTCACAGTGAGATTGTGCTAATCTGACGGAAAGGTTTGGGGGCATATTGGAGTTTAGACAATCACGGTGTCACACCAGGAGGCTTGACAGTTGGCGAGTGTCAAAAACTCTGTTCTGTAGAATCAAGGACTTCTCACGGACCTCTCTCCTCCACCAGACTGGTTGACCTCCGTATCTCCGGAGCCCAGAACACTATTCAGGCCACCGTAAGGCCCTCAATCAATCTTTACAGAAAGCGAGAAGACGTTTTAGAGGGGAATTCTAACCCCTCTCCTTTCACAAGCAGAGAAACTGAGGCCCAGGAAGCAGAGGTGAGTTCCCCAAAATCACACAGGAAGTGAGGACA
This sequence comes from Mormoops blainvillei, assembly GCA_004026545.1. NCBI lineage: Eukaryota > Metazoa > Chordata > Mammalia > Chiroptera > Mormoopidae > Mormoops > Mormoops blainvillei. Next base: position 9,233 of record PVJD01012878.1, on the reverse strand, counting down.
GAGCCATGGGCCTGTTGCTTCCTCTGGAGCTACTGAGAAAGAGTCCACTGTGCTTTCATAGGTATGACTGATTAAACATTGGCCATTAGCTATTGAGTCAACCTCCAGCCCCTCTCCCTTCCGGGCATGGAGGGGCGTGGGCCGGGGAGCCAGACACTGAATGATCCAACCCTCTAACCACTCGGCCAGTTCCAGCAGCCAGCTTCCATCCTTAAGTTAACTAGTGACTTTCCAAATATCACTTCATTAATATAAATTCAGGTGTGGTTGAAAGGGCTTTGTTATAGATAACAGAAAACATCCATTTCACCTTTATCATTCTGAAGTTATTTCAGGTACTGAGGACAAAAGCCAGATATTATAACAAGAGATGCGCCTGTTGCTCTAATCATTTGGGAATTACAAATGTGTGTGTGCAATGGTGTGAGTTACCGTAACTCACATCACACACACACACACACACACACATCCCCACAAGTTGGAAATGCCTGAATATTTGCGTGGTGCCTCAATTATAAAGCCCGATTGGCTCAGCCGATCTCCATCACTTAGAATTGTGGTCATTTCTTTTTTTACACATAGAATATAATTTAATAGTCTTGTTCCCTTCGCCTGAGGTGGCACCTCAGATGACCCGTTCCTGGTTTGCCTGAGGAATAAATCAAGGCCAGCAGGTTAGGCTGATTCCGGCCTGGGAGCTAGGGGGTTTCTGCCTTTACCTATGACACTGCAGACACGTTTCCCTGCCTCCCTGGGCTCAGGCTTTATGGGCATAAAATCCAGGGGAGACCTGAAGTTCTTGAGTGGCATCCAGCTTCACCAGAAGGGGAGCAAATCAGCGATCCTGGTCATGGAAGCCCCTACCGCTCAGGGCATGAATTTCCTCATCGGTAACCAAACTGCCACATGTGTTCTTTGTTGTTTTTAATCGAATAGGTTAACATGTAGCATCGTGTAAGTTTAAGGTGTATAATGTGTTAATGTTATATTTTCATACTGTAATATAATTGCAGTGCAGCAATATTCACCACGCCACATCATTATAGGACACTACTATTGTCTATATGTAGACACTCGTTATACTGTGCACTGGGTCTCTGTGGCTTATTTACCACTCCTTATGAGTTTGTACCCTTAAACATCATCACTCTTACCTCCCCCTCCCCCATGCTCTGGTCACCAACACTTTACTGTTTTTCACAAGTTTAACTTATTTAGATTCCACACCCAGCACTCGCTTTCCTCTGTCTGAGTTATCCCACTTAGCAGGACGTGCTTAAGGTTTATCCATGTTGTTGAAAATAGGAGGGTAGCCCCCTTTCTCCTGGTTGAATAATACTCCTTTGTGTGTGTGCGTTGCGGATGGTGCCTGGGTCCAGGCTCTTGGTGGCCGTGAATAAAGAATTGAACAGGCCACACAAACAAAGATAAGCGAAAGAGGAGAAAGTTTCTGGCCTTATAATCGATAAATCCTCTGGGAACGGGAGAAAGCCTAAAACCAGCAACATCCGCCAGAGCCAATACTGACCATCAAAATGCCCAGGGAAATAAGTAGAAAGCCTGACCATCGGGATCCTCTTAATCAGAGAGACCAAATCCTGAAATGGCCCCATACCTTCCTGCCGCTGAAGAGGTTGGGCAAAAAGACAGGAAAAACCCAATCTGATTAAAGAGAAACGCCAAGATCTGCTGTATTTACAGTTTTAACATAACAAACCAAGGTGAATAACCACTTGGTAGGAAGCACATCATTCTACATTTATCAGGTATTGGTTTCAGCCAACACATTGTAAAAGTAAGTAGTTATTTTAGAGACCATCTCAAAAGTTCCGAGTTAATTCTTTCTTTGCTCCGAGTAGCTAAGCCCCTTCCCTACCCCCAGAGCTAGGTAGGAGATCAGAGAAAAAGAAAAAAGGGACAGGGACTCTTGACAGAAAGTGTCAAGGGTAGCATTTTACCAATTAAGGACCATGCGCAGAATACAGCCATAACAAAAGTCACACTAAAATATTTAATCCCAAAGTAAACACAAATCTTACAAATTCCAAAGTCAAAATCATCCTGACTCACAAAATGCTCATTTTTCCCAGGAACCAAAGGGACAGTAGCTTCAGGCGTGGCTCTCTTGGCTTCATCATCCCATGGTGCTGGAGTGGGCCATCTCTGGCCAGGAAATGGCTCTCTTCTATTGAACTGTTACACTTAACAGTTTTTACTTAAGCTTCTACACATGGGATCTCCAACAGTCCTCCTTAATTACCTACTCTGGGGAGGAAACCACAGTACTAATTATTATCAGATGTCACATGGCCAATGATTTAATCAATCATACCTACATAAAATGAAGCCTCCGTGAAAACTCAGAAGAACAGGGTTTGGAGAGTGAATAAGAATGTGGCTGGGTGACAGAAGGGTGGCGCACCCCAAACTCCACAGGGACAGAAGCGTCTGTACTCAGGACCCCCCTGGATATCACCCACCGTATCTCTTTATCTGGCTGTTCATTCATATCTTTTAATATCCTTTGTAATAAACGGGTAATCTAGTAAGTAAACAGTTCTCCTGAGTTCTGTGAGCCATGTTAGCAAATTAATCAAACCCAAGGAGAGGGTCATGGGAACTTCTGATTTATAGCAGGTCATCAGAACCACAGGTGACAACTGGACTTCCGATTGGCATCTGAAGGTGGGGGAGGGGGCGGTCGGTCCTATGAGGTTGAGCCCCTAACCTGTGGGATCTGACACCAACTCCAGGTAATTAGGACACCTAGCAGGTGGCAGAAAATTCCTTGATGTGGGAACCCGTCTCCCCACTCCCACATTTGGGGACCAAGAGTGTCAGAAGTAAAACAGGGCATTTCAAGTAGAGGAGACACAAGAGTGTGTTTTTTCCGCAAGAGTGTATAAATAGTGGAAATGGCACATGCAAACTCTGACAACTATATAAAATGTATGTCTATATACTGGTTAAGATTCGAAGGGACTTTGGTGGAATATAAAGTGTGGTGATTTTCCATGTTCTTTCTTTTTTGTAAAGATGATAATGTTTATATAAAACAGTTTCATAAGTCAACGAAAATTGCTTATAAAATTACCCAATAAACCACCCTTGTTTCAGATGAGCCATATGGATTCTTAGATGCTGGGAGATTTAAAAATAACACACACACAGACACACTGCTTTTTCCACATAGGAAATCCTCAAATGCATGGGCTAGGAGAGGGTGCTGCAAGCCAGCCTTTGGGCACCAGGGTTTTTATCTCCTGGCCAGGACCGTCCAACCTCTCATTTCTCCCCTCTAAACCTTAATCTGCTGTTTATGGCTTTTGAGATGGTTGCTGGGGAAACCAGACAAATGTCATGTAGGATTAGAATGTAATTTCAGGGAGGAGATGAAGCACAGAGAATCATGAATCCAGACAAATCCAAGTCCACATTGATTAACCCAGTCAAAAAAAAAAAAAGAAAGGAAAAAAAAAAAAAAAGCCCTGACCTGAGTGGCCCAGTTGAGCGTCATCCTGCAATGCAAAAGGTCGCCAGTTTGATTCCTGGTCAGATCACATGCCTGGGTTGCGGGTTCGGTCCCTGGTAGGGGCACATACTTGAGGCAGTGATGTTTCTCTCATACGTCAATGTTTCTCTCCCTGTCTCCTTCCCTTCCCCTCTCTCAGGAATAAATAAATAAAATCTTAAAGAGAGAGAAAGAGAGGAAAAAACATAACCGGGCCAATTGATTTTGAAATCAATTCCTTGTCTCTCAGCCAAGGGGGTGGAGAGAGTAGCCAAGGCCAAAAGAAGTTATGGTTCTTAAATATCTACAGCGCACGCCATGTGACTTTTCTCGTGGCTGTTCCCTGGATAAACGTGTGGTACCCAGAGATGAGATCCAGAGGAGGCAGGCACCTCTTCCACAAGCCATTGTCCTGCTTTGGGGTTAATTCCCATTTCACCTCCAGGAACATCTGCTTGATGCAGATCCAGGAAGAACAGAGTGAAGGAGGCTGAGCTGGGCACCTGTGACCCCCAGCGAGTCACTTGATTTCCCTGGGCCTCCGTTTTCTCATCTCTGAAGTGGCAGGTTGGCCTCTCCAGCGACCTGGGAAGTTTGATTGACATGACTACCCCTTTTAGCAACCTGTCCAGGTAATTACCTGGCAACTTCTTCATTTTTACATTACATTTTTAGGAATTCTGTGATACAGTTTCAGTGTGTTAGCACCAATCATTGTTAGTTAATTACAAGGGAAAATTTCTCTTTCCAGAATGAAAATGAAAAGAGAAGCTCTAAATTAAGTTTAGCCCTTTGGCCATCAGCAGAAGCTGCTCTTCCTCAACTTTGCAAAGAAACTCTGCCCCCTCACCTCGCCCCTAGGATTCTAGAAGCACTGTCTAGCAGCAGTTAACTCATTTGCAACTATCTCAGCGGCTGAATTCCCCCTCTCTTCTGGCATCTCCAGGGTCCACCCTAATGTCAGTCAAACTAGGAAACCCATAGCTAGAGTGGAAAGAACACACACACACAGATGATGCAGTTCAACAGCTACTCCATTTACTTGCTGTGTGGCCTCAGGTAGATCTCTTAACCTCTCTGGGCTTTTACTCTTTTTTCATTCATTCATTCAACCAATAATTACTGAGTGCTTGCTGTGTGCCAGCAGGGAGCAAACGAGACAAACCCTGCTCTGATGAAGCTTACATTCTGATGTGGTAAGAAAACAAGAAACATAAGTAAGCCAGTGGTATGGCATGTTGGGGGGTGGTGAGTGTTCTGGAGGAAACTAAGGAGAGGTAAAATAGTGGAATCGGTCCACTGTCCACTTTAAAGCGTTGTGATGAGGAACGAAGGAGTTAATGCTCATAAAATTCCTTCCTCAAATAGTAATGGGCTGTGCAAATATAAAGAGCAAATATAATATTGTAAATGGACATTTTGTTAAATGAACACTTTTACAGAGATTTTAAAGGCCCTGAGAATGTGTGATTCAGAGATGCACCCAAGTCAGCTTGAATCATGGCCTGGGGCTGGGATGTACTTATATATTCTCTGGCCCAAGAGGTCGCAGTCCTGGCTGTCCCTTAGAATCACCCGGGTGCTTTGAAAAATTGCTGAGGCGAAGGTCACACTGCAGAGTCCCCTGAACCAGAGTCTCCGAGGCTGGGGCCAGACATTCACTTTTTTTCCCACAAGCAGCCCAGGAGATGCTAATGTGTGACCAGAGTCAGAGCCTCACCTGGCCACAGAGAGGGAGCGGCTTGCCCACGGGCTGGCACCTAGGCCCGAGATCTTTCCTCTCTCAGGACTTCATCCCCCTCAGTGCTGGGAGCCCCCACACGAATGTCATCGCCTCTCAGCGCCTCCTCCCATCTTCTTGCAGGCCGGGCTGTCTGTCTTCCCGAGGGCTAGGAAACTGCGGCTTCTTTGCGTTGGCTAAGCTGTTGATCATTCCAAGTTCAGGGGCAGACTTGTCCCCCTTCCTCCCTCCGAAATTCATATCTTGAAGTCCTCCCCCCCCAGGACCTCAGAATATGATCATATTTGGAGACAGGGCCTTTAAAGAGGCAATTAGAGCAGAACGAGGTTGTATGAGCGGGCCCTAATCCAATATGACTGGCATCCCTGTAAGAAGAGGTCAGGCACTTTTTTCCTCTGCTTGGACAGCCATCCCATCCATTGCTGTTTAGTCAAAACCCTGCTGCCCCTGTGAGCCTTAGTTCATTTCCCCCCGGCTTCTTGAGTTGCATGTGTTGTTTATTCAGACTTGGTCCTTTGTGTTTTCTAACCACGTACTTAAGGCTACTGTGCATTCCCTCTGAACACCACTGTGGTCACATCCCACAGGTCTCAGCAGGGAGCGCTCGTACTGTTCATTTCCAAAAACAGTTTTGTTTTCCTCCTTAACTAGAGATATTGAGAATGGTACTTCTGAATTGCCAAGTGGTTTTGTCTTTCTGTCCTTTGATGGTTAATTTCTAATTTCATTACATTATGGTCAATAAGTGTGGCATATGGGTGCTACAGACATTGTGTGCCCCCCCTCCCCAAATTCATAGGTTGAAATCTAATTCCTAATGTGTTAGCATTTAGAGGTAGGGCCTTTGGGAGGTGATTACGTATTGAGTGCCGAGCCCTCGTAAATGGGATTAGGGCCCTTATGAGAAAGGACAGCCCAGGGCGCTCCCTCGGACCTCCCGCCGTGTGGGGTGGAAGAACAGCCATCTATGAACCAGAGAACAGGTTCTCGCCTGACAAGCAAGCTGCTGGTGCCCTGGTCTTGGACTTCCAGGCCCCAGAACTATGCGAGATAAACTTCTGCTGTCGTCAAGCCGTGCTTTGTTGTATTTCGTTAGAGCAGCCAAACAAACAGACAAAGACTATGGGATTACGCAGAAAAAATTTTTTAAATTGATGAGAGATGTTCAAGGTGGTTGGTGATGCGGGCTGTGAAAGAATTCACAAAGAGAATAAAGGTTCTATGCACTCTCCAAGAAAGGAGGGGACATGGTGCGGAGAGATACGCCAGCCTTGAGGGGTGGGGGCTTTGAGCTTTTATTGGGTTATAAAAGGGGGAGGGGGTGCTGTTGTGTGGCCCCTGGGCTGTTGGGGCGTTGTGACTTGAGGCTGCAGTTTGTTCCAATGTTATCTTCCGCCTGTGGCTGTAGGGAGTGGTTTGTTTTGTTCTTGCTCCCAGTGATTCCCAGTCCTGGGGACAAACTCAGGAGACTAAAATGGCAGTCATGCTTAACAAGGTCACAGGACTGCTCAGCAAATGGTGCCACAGTAGTAAACGGGGCTGACTTCATCCTTTCACTAATGCTTAATGGTTTTTAGTGATGTTTAGTATATGAACGAAAAGAATATGTAATACTGCTCTTTTGGGTTCAAAGTTATGTGTAAAGATACACTTAAAATCTGTTATATATAATTGATCACATAATCATGATATTATTTTGATTAATCAGTTATCGTATTATATAATGTGCATATATTCAAATTATAAGAGAAAGTTTATTTAGAAAGTTACAGAGGTAGCAGAGTGAGCCAGCTGGGCTGCATAGGCTTGGGAAACAAGTTACAGAAGCAAAAGAAGGGCCCTTGGAGCTTAGGAGAAAAGCTGAGGTAATGAGCTTTGGTGGGGAAGAAGTGGGGGAACGGAAAGGGGTGAGCTTGCTCCCAAGAGGGAGAACACACCTATGTAATGCATATTTTATAGGACATTTTCCAGACAGACCTTGTATGTCATATCCGCTACATGTAATACATGATTAAGTTATTTAATTTTGTATTTATATTTTTACTACCTGTGCTTATTTTTTGTCTACCTGACCTCTGAAATCACGGTGTAGGCAAGGCTGTCTCCTGCTGAGGGCTTTGAAGGACACCCTGTTCCTTGCCACTTCCCTAGCTTCTGGTGGCTGCACGCAATCCACGGCGTTCCTGGGCTCGTAGGACATCATTCCAGTCTCTCTCTGTCTTCTGCCTTTGTGAGTCCAAGTTTCCCTCTTCTTATAAGGACACAAGTCAAACTGGATCCAGGGCCCACCCTAACCCAGCACGACCTCACATTAACTTAATTACCTCTCCAAAGACCCTCTTTCCAAATAAGGTCGCATATACAGGTTTCAGATAGACATGGATTAGGGGGGGAAATAATTCAACCCACTACAGAGCCAAACAGGCATTGTTTCAGAGAAGATATACAAATCGCTTATAAGTCCATGAATAAAAATGTACAGTGCATCTTCTAGAAATCAACTACCCCAGCAACTCAGCCAATGAGAAACTGTCATCTCCTGAACTCTAACTTTTCTCCAAAGGTCTTTGTTCAAAATAACCCCTCCAAACATCCTCCTTTTTCTCCATAAAATAATGTCCCTCTGCTTTGTCCCTTAGGCTTGACAATGGCTTTGCTATGGCTTTCATGTCCTGAATTGTAATTCTTTGCTGTTCCTGAATAAATACATTTTTTTGCTATTGAAATAGCCAACTGTTTTATTTTTTAATTTTTAAAAGACATTTTATTTGTTTATTTATTTATTTAGAGAGAGGGGAAGGGAGGAAGAAAGAGAGGGAAAGAAACACTGATGCGAGAGAGAAACATCAATCGGTTGCCTCTCGCATGCCCCCAGCCAGGGTGACGTGGCCCACAACCCAGGCATGTGCCCCGACTGGAAATTGAACCGGTGACCTTTCAGATCACAGGACGTTGCCCAACCCACTGAGTCACATAAGTCAGGGCCTGACTGCTTTGTTTTTAAGGACAACATTTAATTTAGAAATCTATGTGATTTACTTGGATAAATCATTTATGTAAACAGACCTAGCAACAGAATAGGCAGTACCTGATATTTTTCTGAACTATTTATCCTAATAGGCACAACTATCTCCGATAAAACCTGGATTTCACATAAAAAATCACAGCAAGATATTTTCTTCTAAAGCAATAATAGAGAAAAATACATGCAATTTTTAACTAACCTTAATGTAGAATCAAGGAAGGAAAGAGATAGAGGTATTAATAGTTTCTTACAGTGTATGTAAAGGTTATGTGAAGTCTAATAATAAATTAGATTTCTCAGTTCACAGCACACTGTCATCGTTGATCCACGCAGGGTGCTTCTTATGTATATACTTATGTGTTTAATGTGTATCTTTTTATTTGTATATATTCTTGTACAATGATCACTGTCCTTGTATCTTAATTCATATAATGCAAGTACTATATACATCTCACTGATTCTTACTTTTGCCACTCAGTTCTAAGATCCATGCATATAGCTGTATATCTGGCTGCCCTGTTGCTATATAGCTCTCCACAGTGTCAATTTCCCAGCTAGGGATATCAGTTTGCCTCCATAAATAATGGTGCAATGAACACTCTCAACATGTCTCTTTATGGACCTGTATGAGGATATCTTTGGGATAGTCTTGTGAGACAGCTATACCTGTATCTATACCTGTATCTGTATCCATTAGATCCAGATGTCTCCAGAAGAACTGAGGAGTCAGAGATTCTGTTCTTATTGCTAAAACTAAGTACTGCCAGATCGGTCTTGAGAATAACTAACCCGGTCTACATTGCCACCAGTATTATTTCAAGTTGCCTATATTCCCACCCTCTGGCTCTACTTGCACTATTTGCTTGTTGCATTTTAGAGAATCGAATATGTTTAAACTGGCATCTTCCTACCTGATTACTGGGTTTGAGTGTCTCTTCCTAGGCTCATTTTTCCTT
>PVJD01012877.1:0-37191 GCA_004026545.1 Mormoops blainvillei | reverse complement strand
AATATGGGACTGCCAGCTGCTGTCTCCCCAACCTGGTCCTCCAGCCACTGTCTTGCTGTGTTCCCTCCAGCCCTCCTCCACCCCGGCTGCCCGTCTCCATCTCCACTCCTCCTACCAGTCTAGATGAATGTTTCTTCTTTAATTCCTTGGTTGTTGGACTTCCATACAATTTGATTTTCTGCAGTTCTGGTTGCTTTTTTGTTTTTAAATTTGTTTTTGTCCTTCTTCTGGTTGTGTGAGGAGGCAAAGTGTATCTACCTATACCTCCATCTTGGCCGGAAGTTAATCACATCCAATGTGCCTTTAAACAAATGCATATTCTCTTTTGGTGGTGGAGTGTTCTATACATGTCAATTAGGTCAACTTGCTTGATAGTGCTTTTATAGTTTTCTATACTGATTTTGTGCCTTTCTCTTCTATCAATTATTAAAGTATGAATGATGACATCTGCAACTATTGTGGATTTGTCTATTTCTCTTTTAATCTTTATCAGTTTTTGTTTCATCTATTTTGAGTTACGTAAACATTTTTACTTTTGTCATTATAATAAGCTAATACTTTTATCATCAAAAACTAGCTTTTTAAATCTGTAATAGTATTTATTATCATGAAGTCTATTTCTCTGTTATTAATATAGGCACTTTAGATTTCTTATGATTTGTGTTTTTATGATATATATATATAATAATGTATTTTATATATATATAGTCTACCTTTTCATTTTAACACATTTATATCTTTATAGTAATATCTGTGAGTCAATTCATGCCCTCTGAGAATCAAATGCCAAAGCAGTCTGAAACATAAAAATAAACTATATTAAGTGAAATGCCTGTAAGAGAAAATTATAAGGTTGTCTTGCAGGCCTGATCTTTGTACTCAGAAAATCGAATGGGAAAAAAAACCCTGAATAATATTTTTAAATTATTGCTTCAATTACATTATCCATAAATATTGTATCTGCTTAGTAATTTTCTACATAATCTTCCCCCTTTCAAAATTCATTTTAAAAGGAAACATATCAACCATAGGTAAACAAGGTTTGCCCTAACTGCCCAAACCAACTTTACCCATAATTGCATTTAAGTGGGCTGAAAGCAGGGGCCCCTCAGAGCCCAGGAACAGGAGGCAGGAACCCTGTGTTATCTTGGGAAAGGAGCGTGCCCAGTCATCAGTCTACTCACCCGCACCTACTACTTTCGCTGCCTGCCTGTTTCATCCTTTCTTTTTTTCTTCATTCTCATGCCAATCTCAGGGTGATGGATGCCCGTGCCCTAGGTTTAAACCATGCCAACTACCCTGGCACTGGTCAAGAACCAACTGCTCTTGAGTTACGTGGGATCCTCACCTGTTTGGGCAGGGAAACATTAAGTTCATAAGACTAAAATAAATTTGCCTATGACTAATTTTTCCACCCTCTGGCAAACTGTACATAGTGATGTCCCATCTCTCACTATACCTTTTCATGAATGGTCCCCTGGAAAGTACTGCAAAGCATGGGGTATATATAGCAAAAACTTTATCATCATTGTATTATAATATTGCTTCTCATCCAAGTAAAACTTGATATTATTCATGAGAACATCTTCACTACATTATTTTTATAAACTTATGTTCACCCTGTTTATTATCTATAGGCCCTGAATTCCTTCAGGATTCTTTTCTTATCTTAATCTCTAATACTTCCCACATTTATTTTGTAAAATGTTGCCTTGTGTTCCCTTTAGTAACTAGTTTTATGCGTTTATCAGTTCCTGTTTTCTGCTCTTTCATCATATTCAGTTCAAGCAAACATATTTATTTTTATGCCTTTGGGATGTATTCTACCTCAAAAAAATAACCCATCTATCTGGTATCCAAAGCTACAATTCAGAAATCCATACCTTATTTTCTCAATAGACAAATACTGACTATCCGTTAAGCTTGCCAAGCACTGTTAGGGACCCTGGGAATACAGTGGTACCATAGGACAGGTGAATTCCTTAATTTCCCCAAGTTTACATTCTATAGGGAAAGGACCAACATATAAACAAAGAAGTGTCACAATGTAATAAATACCGGACAAAGGGTAAATCAATGGCATGATACTGTAGTCTGACAGGGCTTTATTTCTGTCCAGGGAAGTTATCTCTGAAGAGATGACATAGGAGTGTACATTAATAATAGGAGCCAGTCACATGAAGTTCTGGAGACGAGTCTTCCAGAGATAGCGGGTCATCTAATGCAAATACCCTAAGGTGGGAATGAATTCGAACTCACTTAAGAAATAAGAAAGAAAAACAACGGAGTAGGAGCAGAGTGGTCAAAGGGGGATAATAAGACAAGAAGTGTTTCAAGAGGTCTGCAGTAGCCAGATAATAAAGAGGTCATAACAGTCATTGTAAGGACTATGAATTTCATGCCAGTTTCATGAGAAAACACTGGAGAGTTTGAAGGGGGGGGTGGGGGGGTGGGGGCGGGATGTGATCTGATTAAGATCACTGAAAGGTTGATTCCCTTGGGAGCCCTTCACCAACCAGAGCTGCCTCTCTTTTCCCAGACCCCAACCAGCAATAGGAGGGAGGGAAGAAAACACTATCTGTACTAGCACGTCTTGTATTTTCTTGTCTGACTCCAGTGTCTCCTGGTCTTTGATGACAATCATTGGATGCCATGTGAATACGCAGAAGAGAATATTGGACTGAGTGTTTGGCACAGCACTCTGTGCCCTTCATCTATGCTATATTTTCCAGAATGACAGCAGAGTTTCCTGTAAGAAGGTAGCTCTGTCTCGGTTCTGCTCTCAAGAGGAATTCTGTTCCGAGGAATGCTACACAAATTCACAGCATAAAACCTAAGTACAGAGTTACAGAGACTTAGTGAGAAAGAGCATTTATTCAAGAAAATAGAATTAAAATGTAGCACCTATTGTCAACGCCACTGTGTTTGGCATCTGTGTCACTGACTGCTGTTGTTTTCTGGTGTCTCTCATTGGTTCTGAAGTTCGTGATGCTAAAATGGCAACCCAACTTTCACACAACCTATAATTTACAAACATTTTGTGTTGTAGATTGTACTTTGCTTTCAGTGAAAGCATTTACGTGTCAAGTAGCAAAACAAGAATGTCATGAGAGAAGTTGAAGTTCCCCATTAAACAGAAATTGGGTAAAGACCTGCTGATGTATACCGCAGAAAATAAAAGGGATGGTGATACGCACATGCCTATCAACTTACCCTTATAATGCAGTAATTTTCAAGTGTTAGAGGAGAATTTGTGAGATTGTGTTATCATAATAGAATAGTACCAGAGGATGCTGTTTTCAAGTGAGAGTTCCACAGATGCTCAATCAGTATGTTGAGAATTGGTCTTTAATTTTCTGGCTTCTTCGTAGTTCTGACATCACATTCTTTCTGTTTTGCTATTATGGAAACATGCCTGATGCCAATACTGTTGCTTGTTGTGCTGTGCCATTTACTCTCTTCTTCATAACAACTACAACAATAATATCAGGAGCTACTATTTATAAAGTGTTAGGCACTTTGATCATGATTTTACCTAATTTTCAAGAGTCCTATATGTCAGGATGTGAGCTCAAATTTCAGATGAAGAAAATAAGGCTACTTCCACAGCACTGACAGTAAGGTCATGTCTAGGGGGAGGTCAGGAGATAGGGGCCTTTCGGACAACACCGTTCCCTTCTTTTCAGCACCACAGAGCTACCCAAGTTAGTACAGTTTGGCAGCCTCTACAGGAGCTCCGTTAGTATTAATTAAAGAGAAAATTCAATTCTCATTGTCATTTGAAGTGAGGACCTTTAAACTTTCTGATCCCACTTAGCTGGCCATAGGCTGTCTGCCTAACAAGAAATAGACTCTTCCAACTTTTGAATAGTCCATATGTAAAAGGTGCATATGAACAGATGTAATTATTATCCAGCAACTATAATGCATATAGGATGATATGGTATATTAAGTCCTTCCCTGTTGCCTCCCAACTATATTAAATTTAGCTTGAAGGTTGCACTTCTGGTAAAAATTACAGCTTTTCTTTCAGTAAAAATGCTTGGTGCCCAAGCACTTATTAAAACTAGGATTCCTAAGAGGCAAATTTAAAAAGAGAGGCATGCAGTTGTTGGCACTAGGTGGGAAGGAAGCTGTGCTTTCGTCCCCACATCCTTTTCATTTGAAAAGAGGACTAAGAGAATGAAAAGTGTAAAAGCCTTTTTTTTTTAAGTCAACCAATTTATTTTTTATTTTATTATTTTGTTAGTTTTATTGAATTTATTGGGGGGTGACATTAGTAATGCAATTATATAGGTTTCAGCTGCACGATTCTGTAATGTATCATCTGCACAATGTACTGTGTGTTCACCACGCCAAGTTAGGTCTCCTTCCATCACCATTTAACCCCCTTTACCCTCCTCTACCTTCTCCCAACCCCTTTTGCCTCTGCTAATCATCATACTGCTGTCTATCAATGACAGTTTTTAAAAATTTTTGCTTAATCCTTTCATCTTTTTCATCCAGTCCCCCATTCCCTCCCCTCTGACAGTTGTCAGACTGTTTTGATACAACTCTTTTTTTTATTTCTGTGACATTAGAAGATACAAGAAACACCATGACTGGTCATGGGTTCGATTCCCCAGTCAGGACACGTGCCTGGGTTGCGGGCCTGGTCCCCAGTAGGGGGCGCGTAAGAGGCAAACACACATCGATGTTTCTCTCCCTTTCTCCCTCCCTTCCCCTCTGTCTAAAAATAAAATAAATAATATCTTTTTAAAAATAAAATAAAATTTTTTAAAAAAGAAAAGAAACACCATGACTGGATTCTCTAGACCACTTGCAACTCTATCCTGTAACAGACACATGTGAGTACATCAAAAATACTGATGCCTTCACTCTCAAGATAAGGTCACATTGAGTTCAATTTAATCCTAACTACTTAATCTAAGGAAATTTCAGAAAAACAATTTATCTCCATTCTGTGTGAGAAAAATATACATACTAGCAGTGGGAAGTCTGATTATACTATTTATTTGAAAACCACCAGCTTTAGCACAGCCTCTGCTGTCAGTGAAATCACTTTCTTCATTCTTGTTGACACAAAATATTCCCTTGGATCTTGTTAGATCACAGGTCATCATAACAATGGCTGCATCTTGTCTATATGTCCTACTGTTTACATACTATTTTTTCAAAGCAACTAAGGAGCTTTATACTTATATTCCAAACTCTGTGTCTAGCATGGGAGTGTTCAGCAATATTACAGCACAGAATAAATAGTATTCATTATGAGATACTCCTTAGGATTTATTCATCTAATAGACATTACAGTCATTATATTGAACTAATTTGATACTGTATCTCTAAAATGTGTTAAGACCCTTTGTTGCTGAAAATTGCATCTGCAGAAGTGATTGTTGGAAGTTATTACAATGCTCCAAGATGATGCAGTATCCAGCTATTAAAGGACAAACAGTGCAATATCTTCAAGGTCAGTGTTAGGACTGCCTGCCCATGGCTCACGTCTAGCCTCAAAGACAGCACGCCCGGGCTCCTGGGCTCCTGGCTTCTAGCTTCTCCACTCAGTAGCTTCCTGGCTTTCTATTGCCACCCTGAGGTGCAGAGATGGGCTCATGGCCAAGAGTCTGACCAAAAAACTATGCAGTAAATTATGGGGCCGAGTGTCTGCTAGAGAAGCAGATGGTAGGCTTACCTGGATGAGGAAGTGGATGGTGTTATGGAGAAGACATGTTCTAGGGTTCAAATTTCAGCTCTGCCACACATTGGCTGGATATATCTGTTAACTCGTTTATGAAATTTGGATAATTACACATACCTTTTGGAGTTTTGTAAGAGTTAAATGCTATACGGTGTGAAAGCGTTTCACACAGTAGCAGAATAGAATAGGCATTTAACACATGTCAGTCTATCCGTCTCACCTACGAATCAGGAAGAGTACAATTTTCCCTGCTTAACTCAAACCAAACAATGCTGCGGTTTTTAAACTTTCTTTTGGTGTAGAACATTTTAATTTTCTCAGGAAGAGAGCTTACGTAGAAACTCACACAATAAAACAAATTAAAGTAGGGCTTTGGAGCCCACCCACTTTGTCCTTCCCTCATTGCTCTCAAAAGACATTTCCTGAGGTAGCGTGTTTGTATTCCCTGCCCTGGAATCATATGTTGAAGCCTTAATGCCTGAAGTGATGGTATTTGGGTGTGGGGCCTTTGGGAGGTAATTAGGTTTGGATGAGCTCATAGGGGCAGAACCCCCATAATGGGATTGGTGCCTTTATAAAGGGATGAAGAGATCAGAGCTTGCTCTCTCTCCCCCATATGATAATACAGCAGGAAAGCAGCTATTTGTAAACTCGGAAGAGGAAGCTCACCAAGAAGCCAGCCATGCTGGCACCCTGATCTCAGACTTCCAGCCTCCAAAACAGTGAGAGATAAATATTTATTGTTCAGGCCACCCAGTCTATGGTATTTGTTATAGCAGCCTGAACTGACTACAGAATATGTTAAAGGGTCGCATAAAGTGACACAGACATCAGTTGTTAGTTTTATTATGTGTTACAGCGACTCCTGGAAGTGGGGATGGTAGGGTGGTGGTGAGGGAGTAGGGAGGTATTCTGGAGGAAACTCTGGTGTGAGGTGGACCAGCCAGGCACGCTTTGAACAGGGCCCTCTTTTCGGGTATTCACGTAGTTGCAGAAAGCAGCTATGTTGTTGCTGTTGCCATCTTGAAATTTTAGCAATTTGTGAACAAAGTGCTCTGCATTTTCATTTAGGACTGGCTCCCACAAATTATGTAGCTGTTCCCATATATGGGAAGGTGAGTTTTTTAAAATTCAGATGGCTTTTGTATGTTAGTACTGACTTTCTCCTGATGCTTATCACACTAACTCTCATTTCAGACCTAAGCCTAAGTTTCATCAAAATCACTTTATCACTGGATGTGAACAAAATCTGTAGTACTTTGGGACATTAAAATAGACACGCTGTACCCTAACTGGTGTGTCTCAGTTGGTTGGGCATCACCCCACAAAGTAAAAGGTCGCCAGTTCTATTCCCAACGAGGGCACATGGCTGAATTATGGGCAAGGTCCCCGGTTGGGGGCATGCGAGAGGCAACAGATGGGTGTTTTTCTCACATATCGATGTTTCTCTTTCTCCCTCCCTTCCCCTCTCTCTAAAAATAAATAAATAAAATATTTTTTAAAACAGACACACTAATTGTATTCATCAGTAATTTTCCTCTAGGAAATTAGGAGAGTTTTCTCTAACCTGGATCACAGGTCCATCAGAAGACAGTTTGATATCCATAAAGATTTTAATGCTTCTGTTATAGCCAAAAAACTGTAAAATGTCTCCTTTAGGCATGAGAAGCTTTTTTTGTTTTGTTTTGTTTTGTTTTTTCTTCTGTGTCCAAATCATCAGGAGAGATCATATAAGCGTTCATCTGAACCAGGCTACTTTTAAGTTTGAAAAGGGGCATTGTTAATGACTATTAATATTGTAACTGAGTTCTTTATATATTTTGGATATTAAGCCCTTGTTGGTGCTATTATTTGCAAATATCATCTCCCATTAGTTTGCTTGCCTTTTGTTTCATTATCGGTCTCTCTTGCTGTACAGAAGCTTTTTAGATTGATATAGTCCCGCTCATTTATTTTTGCCTTTAATTCCCTTGCCTTTGGGGTCAAATTCATAAAACGTTCTGTACGACCAAGGTCTATAAGTTTAGTACCTATGTTTTCTTGTATGTAATTGATTGTTTGAGATCTTACATTAAGTTTTTAATCCATTTTGAATTAATTTTCGTACAAGGGTACAAACTGTAATCTAGTTTCATTCTTTTGCATATAGTTTTCCAATTCCCCCAGCACCAGTTATTGAAGAGGCTTTCTTTTCTCTATTGTGTGCTTTCTGGCTCCTTTGTCAAAAATTATTTGCCCATATACCTGTGGTTTTATTTCTGGGTTCTCAATTATGTTCCATCAGCCATAAGAAAAAATGATACACTGCCATTTGTGACAACAGGACGGACCGTGAGAATATTATGCTAATTGAAATAAGTCAGAATAAGCTAAGAACCATATGATTTCACTCATAGGTGGGATATAAAACAAACTCACAAATGCAGACAACACTATGATGGTTACCAAAGGGAAGGGCGGTAGTAAAGTGGGTCAGATATATGGTGAAAAAAGATAATTTGACTTTGGGCACAAAGGCATACAATGCAATATACAAATCGTGTATCACAGAAATGTATACTTGAAACCTATCTGATCTAATTAACCAATGTCACCCCAATACACTTAATTTAAAAATATATAAATAAAGTAATCATGCCACTTACGCAACTGCAAACCTGGACTCTCCTGGGAAGTCTAGGATTATGGGCACTCTATCAATTACTCCAATGGTCACCTTTTTCTCTCTAGGTTTGTTCAGTAAGAAAATAATGTAGTTACTTTAAAATATTCTTTTGATTCTGGACTTTATTATCAAAGTAAAAGAGCAGCAGTCACCTAAGGAGAGGTAGATTGTGAACACAGCCTGAAATCTATACACTTAGTTATTTACATCTTTTTCTTCAGTAGTATGTGCCATGCTGGCACATATGACATAGTTTTCTTCCTAGAGATACTGATGCACAGGTGCCCCAATGTATTAATGCCCCCACTTGTCAGGAACAATGAATGACTTTGCATGTGAAAAAATGAGCTGACCCACATGACCCATCCTCTATAATGTACATCATATAGCGTGACGCTGTTTTGCTGTAATACTGTTACCTGTAACACTGTTTGTTAGGAGAGTGATGAATGTTAAGATTCCTTTCATCGTCTGCCTCCCGCTCTGTAGCAATGGCTGCTGCTGTGTAGTACAGGCTCTCCTTACCCCTCGCCTGGAACACTGCGACACTGGCTTCCCGTCTATGCGCTTCCGTGTCTCTCCAATCCACCGCTAACACTATGGCCATGGCGATGTGTCTGCAACAAAAACTAGACCCCACTGAGTCTCGGTTCTAAACCCTTGAGTGGTTTCCTGTTGTCCTTAGGGTGAAGCCTACATTTCTTAAGTTGGCTTGTAACGATTTTTGTGATCAGGTGCAGATCCAGGCTCATTGTAGATATGTCAGTGGGGACAGAGATGAGGGTGATGGATTGGAGGTCAAAGGGAGCAAGGTCAGGTTTTACTTGGCTGTGGCTGCTCTCTGCAGTGCCCACTTCTCCTCCAACTTTTTAATGGCTCTTTTGAAGGCTCGCTTACCTTTCCTGCTAATTGCACTGTCCTTAAGTTGTCTTTGACAACTTTTAAGAGTTGGTCATGGTCAGTGGCCACGGGCAGGTTTTGCCTATGAATCTAGTTTCTGGTTTCCAGACGTCACTAAGGCTCAGTGTAAGTGATAGACACCCCCTTCTTCACAATGTGAATCAATGGGATCTGTCAGGTGACCAAGAAAGGTTCACAACCCTATCGCAATTATAGAGATATTACTTTGAAAGGGTTTTCCTAAGCAGTACTAAATACAGAATAACTTGGATAGTGTCACTGGACTTCCCATTTTATTCAGAGGAATGGCCCAAGGGCTTGTGGTGGCCTGCAGTCTCTCCATGACCTGTCTGCTGGCTGCATCTCTGACCCCATTCCTACTCTTTCACCCTTTCCTTTCTATGGTAGCCTGGAAAACATTCAACCCTAAAGCTCTCCATGTCAAATCATTGGAACATGGGAATGGTACCTTCTGTGGCAAAATATGTGTTTAAGTTAAGGATCCTGAGAGGAGGAGCTTATTCTGGGCTATCCGAATGGGCCCAATATAATCACAGGGGTCCTTATAATGGAAAGCAGAGAGAGAGACATATAGAGACGTCACAACGAGCAGAAGGAAACGTGAAAAAGGAGGCAAAGCTTGGAGCAATGTGATCACGAGGCAAGAAATGCAGATTGTCACAAGCAGCTGGGAGAGCAAGGAAAAGGTCCTCCTCTAAAGCCGCTGCAGGGAGCACGGCACTGCTGACAGCTTGATATTGGACGTCAGGCCTCCAGGGCTCTGAGAGAATAAATTACTTTAAGCCATTTGCTCGGTGGTTCTGTTTTACGGTAGCTCTAGCAAAATAATCTACCTTCCTTCCAGTCCCATGGGGCCCTTGCTGTTTTTTAAATAGGCCAAGTGAGCTCCACTTTAGGACTTCCGTGCTCACTGCTCTCTCAGACTGGAAAGCTCTCCCAACTAGATAGCCCCTTACTGATAATAGTTCCATAGCTTTCTTCTTCGCTTCCTTCAAGTGTCTGCTCAAGTGCCATTTTTACAGTAATGCTTTCCATGGCCACACTATTTAAAAAACCTATTGATACTTGTCTTTTTCTGACAGACTTATTTCACTTAGGATCATGCTCTCCAGATCTACCCATGCAGTTGCGAAAGGTAAAATTTTCTATTTTTACGGCTTAGTTGTATTCCATTGTGTAAATGTACCAGAGCTGCTTTATCCACTCATCTACTGACAGACACTTGGGCTGCTTCCAAATCTTGGTGATTAAAAATAATGCTGCAATGAACATAGGGGTGCATATTTTTTTTTTGAATTAGTGTTTTGGGTCCCTTCAGATATATTCCCAGAAGTGGGATCGCTGGATCAAAAGACAGATCCATTTTGAACTTTTTGAGGTATCTCCATCTGCTTTCCACAGTAGCTGCACCAGTCTGCATTCCCACCAACAGTGCACTAGGGTTCCCTTTTCTCCACATCCTCACCAGCACTTGTTTGTTGATTCATTGATGATGGCCACTCTGACAGGTGTGAGGTGATATCTGACTGTGGTTTTAATTTGCATCTGTCTGATGATTAGTGACATTCAGCATCTTTTCATATATCTATTGGCCATCTGTATGTCCTCTTTGTGGAAATGTCTATTTAGGTCCTTTGCCCATTTTTAATTGGATTGCTTGTTTTTATTGGTGTTGAGTTATATAAGTTCTTTATAAATTTTGGCTACTCACCCCTTTTCAGACGTATTGGCAAATATGTTCTCCCATTCAGTGGGTTGTCTTTTCATTTTGTTGGATGGCTTCCTTTGTACCACGTGATTTCACTAATATGTGAAATCTAATGAACAAACTGAACTAAGAAGCAAAATAGAGACAGGTTCATAGATAGAAAGCAGGCTGACAGCTCTGGGGGGGACTGTGGGTGGAGGGATCGAGCTAAAAAGAGAAAGAACTCATAGGCAGAGACAACAGTGTGGTGATTGTTGGGGGAAGGGGTGTGGGTAGAGGAGGAAGAGGGCATGAAGGGATAAATGGTAATAGAAAAATAGAATAAAAATGAATTATTAAAAATAATAAAAATAAATGAATATAATTCTGACAGTTAAAAATAGAAAACTATACATTCAATAAATAGATAAATAGATAGATAAATAAATAAATAAATCCATCCATCCATCCATCCCTCAGCGCTCCTTAACATCCATGCCCTACTTTTTCTCCTCATAGTACTTATCACCTATCTGACATATAATCTATTTTATATGTTCACCCATTTATTATTGTCTGCATCTGCTTGTCTATTTATCCAGTAGAAGATATGATCTGTACTGTCAAGGACTTTTGCTTATATTGTTTATTGCTTTGTTTCCAGTGCACAGAATACTGCCTCAGCAGCTAGGACAAGGCCCAGAATATATAAACGTTGAACACACGTTTGTTAAATGAAGAATCATCTGACATCAAAGGTAGGAAGAGGAAGCCATAAAGGAAGTATTTCATAACTTATCAGTCATGTTCCCCAAACTGTCCTTACAATTAACCATGCAACCTCCCTGACCTCAACAAATGACTCATTTCCCCATTTTCAAATGTTCAAGATTGAGGAAAGACTTTCAGATATTTTATGTATTAAAGCTGACTGTAGCTATTTCTAGTCATATATTTAACTCAACTGTTTTTTTTAATCAAAGCGAAATTATTAAATATTTTCTTCTGTAGTATGCTGAAATCTGAAGTACAGGTTTCCTAATTAAACAAACACACACTCTTCAGATGTGACCAAAAAATGTGAGTATTTATTTTTAGGGGCTTGTACATTTTGTTCTCTTTTTTTCGACAGATGTTAGCAAGAAACACAAAAAGAAGTCCACCGCGAGTCTCTCATGTATTTCTACTTTGCTGAGTCCATGTGACATGTGTTAATTTCATGATTGTTTATGGTTCAGATAACTAAAGAGAGAAGATACAAAGGCACAGTATCTACATGGCAGCCAGCAAGGTATGCACACAAAGGTTAGACAGAGGAGACATCCTGAGTGAACATTGATGGGAAATCCTACAGACTCTTTTGTTTCTATCTGAAAGTGAAGCGCAGTATTGAGTTCCTTGGTTCCATTTTGTGAAGGAAGTTTGTGCCAGAGATACCAGAAAGGATTTGGAGGACATCTGAGAAAGCATTCCAAGACTGTAAACTGCAGTCCAGCCCAAGCCTGTAATGCTGCCAATAGTGAGAAGTTCTTGATAAACTTCATTCACAGTACTTTGCTATTGTACAATGTCAAGTGGTTGTGCTTGATGACACTGAAGCTTCTTTGCTGAAATAAAGCTCCTAAACTGAAATTTGAATCTACTAAAAAATGCAACAGGATGGATTAATTAGCGAAATTTTTGTGCTTTGATATTGCACAAGTCCACATTTTTGTCTTCAGCATTGAAAGAATGTTTAGAATATTTGTGGCCAGTTACTATAAACAATTATGAGTAACTTAGACTGATTTGGGGAAAGAAAATGTTGCAAATAATTGTTTCGATGTTTAACTATTACTTGTTTTCAAGGATATTTGGTTAATTAAAATTATATACATACAGAAAATAACATGTATCATGATTGTACAGCTTGGTAATTTTTCCCATAGTAAAATTATCCTGCAACTACCTCTCGGATCAGAAAATAGCACACTGTCAATGCCCTGAGAAGTCCCCCTGGTGCCTCTCCTATCACTACCCTTCTTCCACCCCAAATGTAGCTTCTGTTCTAATTGTTTTTTCCATAAGAAAATACTTAAATTATTTCATCTACCAGTGAAAATTCCCTGGCCACTGATGCTCCTATTTCAACTTAACCATCATCAAGTTGTATCAGTCTTTTTATTTTGTTTTTCTTTAAAAACAAAAGCTAATATTAGGGAACCATAAAATTTTATTTGAGACAACTTCTGTCTTCCTACCCCTGCTTAAATTATGTGCTACCCTACACATGCTTTCAAATAAAAATCCACACTCTTTTCTCAGATTAAAGCTGTGCTACTAAGCACTACAAAACAAGGCAGAGTGCACGGGGACACCAACATTTTAGTTAAGGATTATAGTTTTAGTGTCAGCTTTAAAAAAAGTAAAGCAGTATTTTTTAAATGATAAGAATACCTTAACTGCGTCCTTTTAACTTAGAGTGAGCTCAGAAGTTAAGACCCTTGAATTAGAAAGTCTTTGTCCACTTCACTGTTAGCCACTAGATTTTCAAAGCAAAAGTAATAAAGGGTGTAAGGGGCAGGTACAAGATGCCACTGAACCATCGTATACCTCTCACAGTACATTTCAGTTATATCTGTCACAGGTTCCCAAAAGCAAGCCTGGGCATTGCCTCCACGGAGCCCCTGGGAGGTTCTGGGGGCACCCTCAGAGGGGTTCACTCTGTGGGTGGAAATTTATCATTGTGTGGCTCTATGAAAGGATGGACATTCAGCGAGCTCCAGCCCAAAAGTAATCCCAGAAAGCTAATGCTTACATAATTTTCACAGCATCTATGAGTATCTGCTGCTGAGACTGGGCCTGAATACATATGCATGAGTGAAAGAAAAACACAGAGGTGCCACATATGAGCTGTGATGTCTTCTATGAATAACAAGGTTTTCAACTGCTCAAAAAGATTACTCTTGCAAAGGGATTCAGTTAAAAGGCCTTAGAGTTAGAGACAGGGCCTGAGAAGCCTGGAATCATTTTCGTTTGTCCTTTTAGAATGGCTCTGACTGTCCTGTGATAGCCACAGAGTAGCTACCACACGTTGTTTTTATTCCCAATTACTTGAACTTTGCAAAACAAAGTTATCTGAAAGAGATTATATAACTACACTCTAAAAATACTTGCTACTGAGCAAATCTGATGGTTCTTCCAGT
The DNA here is from genome assembly GCA_004026545.1 of Mormoops blainvillei. Lineage (NCBI taxonomy): Eukaryota > Metazoa > Chordata > Mammalia > Chiroptera > Mormoopidae > Mormoops > Mormoops blainvillei. Next base: position 23,032 of record PVJD01012877.1, on the reverse strand, counting down.
ATTGGTTCATGTGGTGAGAAAATCCTGGAATCTCCACAGGGAAAAGTGCTGATATACAGATGAAACTAAACATTATCCTTCAGTTTAAACCTTTCTCGCTCTGATTTAAAAGATGGGTCTTCTTTCCCATCTTTATTATTTAAGTAAATCCGAGTTGTATATAAAGAAATCTAAGCAAGGATCTCTGAGATTTTATTTCTGCATGGCAGTCATTTCATGCAAGACCGCAATCACTCACATATTTGCCATTTATACATTTTGTTTCTGTAGAAACACTTATCACCTTGGCATCTTTAACATCTGTGCCTGTTGCCATGACAATTCCAGCAGGAACGTTCAGCATGAGGAAAGCGGAAGTTGTCAGTCAGTTTGTGGAACTTATTCAGAACCAAGTGTAACAGCATGCACCCATAGTCCTGTTTTCTTCATCTTCTATATCCGTGGCAAAATATTTTTGAGGATTTCTTGACTAGCAGAGACTGTTTCTGTCTTAAATTTTTAGTTTTTATATTTTTTCTGATCCTAAGGCAAAGCTTACTTCAGTGAAAGTAGAACTGAGATAATACCTGAGTAGCACTGAAATAGTAACATGTATCATGCACTTGGTCAGTGTGTTTTCTTTTCTCATTTCTTAAGTTCTCCGTGTCCAACTCAAAAAAGCACTCTCAGCCACAGTTGTGTGATGTTGCTCCAGGGCACTGCCACTACCGTGGCCACCCCAGCATCTCCTACCTTTACTTCTTTTTGACTAGTTATGTCTGATTCTGAATTTTACACAGTTAGAGTCATACAGTGTCTTCTCTTCAGTGTTTGATCTCTTTCCATTAAATTTGTGTTTGTGAGATTTATTGATATTGCTGCCTGTGACAGTAGCTCATTAATTTTCATTGCTGTGCAGTTTTGTGCTTTTAATAATATATCACAATTCATTGAGCTATTTCACTATTTATGAACATTTGGGTTGTTTCTCATCTTGGGATGCTACTGTGAACATTCTTATGGATTTGTTTCAATAAATATATGTATAGAATATATGTTGAGTATACATGTTGGAGTGAAATTGAAATCGCTGAAGTCATAGGATATGAGTACATTCAGCTTTGGTAGTTTTCCAACGTGAGTGTACCAATTTACATTCATAGCAGCAGAGCAGCAGTGCCTGACAGTTGTTCCACGTCTTTGTATTATCATTGGTTTTAACTGAGCCATTGTTGAATATGTATAGTGGTATGTCTAATAATGGTTTTGTTTCCATCTCTCTCATCATTTGTCATGTTGAACATTTTTTACATGTGATTTATTTCCATTTGTTTATGTACTTTATTGACCACTTGGATATCCCCTTGTTTGAACTGCCTGTTCAACTTTTTTTTTTTGCCTATTTTCTATTGGATTGTCTGTCTCTTTCTATGGGTTAAATAGGAGCGGTCTGTCTATGAGTCTTTTTTGTGTGCATGTAAGTGTGTGTATGTCAGGTAGAGAGAGAGAGAGAGAGACAGAGAGAGACACACACATATACGCATATATAGAGAGAGAAAGAGAGATAGAAAGTAAATGTCTTCTTATATGACAAACCCAAAGCTAACATCATACTCATTGGGGAAAAGCTAAAAGTGTTTTCCTTATAAGACAAGGATGTCTGCTTTCACCACTCTTATTCAGCATAGCACTGAAAGACCCAGCCACAGCCATCAGACAAAAAGAAGAAATAAAAGGCATCCAAATCAGAAGCGAATAAATAAAGCTGTCATTATTTGTAGAGGATATGATAATATATAGAGATACCTCTAATGATTCTATCAAAAAAAAATACTGGTACCGAAAAACAAATTCAGTATAGTAGCAGGATACAAAATTAATATTCAGAAATTAGTTGTATTTTTATATACCAATAACAAAGTTTCAGAAAGAGAAATTAAGAAAACAATCCCATTTACAGTTGTACAAAAAAAAAAAAAATACCTAGGAATATGCCCTGGCTGGTGTAGCTCAGTGGATTGAGCATTAGCCTGCAAACCAAAGGGTTGCAGGTTCAATTCCCCAATCAGGGCACATGCCTGGGTTGCAGGTCAGGTCCCCAGTAGGGGGCACGTGAGAGGCAACCACACATTGTTGTTTCTCTCCCTCTCTTTCTCCATCCCTTTCTCTCTGTCTATAAATAAAATAAATAAGATCTTTTAAAAATAAGAAAATAAACAAATGGGACTAAATGAAACTAGAGTTTTTACACAGCAAATAAAGCCATCAACAAAATGAAAACACAACCTAGTGAATGGAAGAAGATATTCCACAATGATATATCCAATTAGAGGGTAATATCCAAAATTGATAAGGGCCTTATAAAATTCAACACTAAAAAAAATCCTATTAAAAAAATGGGCAAAGGACCTGAATAGACACTTCTCCAGAGAGGACATGCAGATGGCCAAAAGACATGAAAAGATGCTTAACATCACTAATCATCAGAAAAATGCAAATTAAAACCACAATGACATATCATCTCACACCTGTCAGGATGGTCATCATCAATAATCAACAAACAATGAGTGCTGATGAGGATGTGGAGAAAAGGGAACCCTTGTGCACTGTTGGTGGGAATGCAGATTGTTGCAGCCACTGTGGAAAGCAGTGCGGTGTTACCTCAAAAAATTAAAAATAGAAACACCTTATGACCCAGCAATTCCACTTCTGGGCATTTATCCGAAGAAACCCGAAACACTAATTAGAAAGAATATGAGCACCCTTATGTTCACTGAAGCATTATTTAAGATAGCCAAGATATGGAAGCAGCCCAAGTGCCATTGTAGATGAGTGGATAAAACAACTATGGGACATTTACACAATGGAATACTACTTGCCCTTAAAAAAGAAGAAAATTTTGCCCTTTGTGACAGCATGGATGGACATGGAGAGCGTGATGCTAACTGAAATAAGCCAGTCAGAGAAACATGATTCCCATATCATTTCACTCATATGTGGAATCTAATGAACAAATCGAACTAAAAAGGAAATAGAGACAGAGTCATACATGGGCAGCAGACTGACATCTCTTGGGGGTTGAGGGTAGGGAGATTGAGCCAAAAAGAGAAAGAACTCATGGACACAGGCAACAGTGTGGTGATTGCAGGAGGGATGGGGGTGGGTGGCAGTGGAAGAGGGTATAAGGGGGATAAATGGTAATGGAAAAGTAGAATAAAAATAAACTATTAAAAATTAATCAATTAAAACTTTTTAAAAAAGAAACTGAAAATATGCACAGACTGATAACTACTAAGAAAATTGAATTGGTAATCAAAAAAAAAATCTCAACAAATCAATGTCCTGGAGCAGATGGCTACATAGGTGAATTTCACCACATAGTCAAAGAAATGAAAACTGTCCTTCTCAAAGTATTCTAAAAAATTCAAGAGGTGAGAAGGTTCCCAATTTCATTGATGAGTCAGATTTACTCTGATACAAAAACCAAACAAAAGATACTACAAAAAAAGAAAATTATAGGCCAATATCCCTGTTGAACACAGATGTGAAAATCTTCAACAAAATACTAGCAAACCAAATTCAGTAATAGCTTAAAAGATCATACAGTATGATGATCATGCTATGCATTTTATTCCTGGGACGCAAGGTTGGTTCAATACCCACAAATCATTAACATGATAGGACACATGGAGAAAAAAATCATATGATCATATAAAAAGACTCACAGACAGCATTTGACAAAATCCAGCATCCATTTATGGTAAGAACTCTCAGCAAAGTGCAAATAGAACATGCTTTAATATAATAAAGACCATATATGATGAATTCACAGCTAACATCATACTTAACAGTAGTAAGCTAAAATTGTTTTCCTTAAGATCAGGAACAAGACAACAATATCCACTTTCACCATTTTTATTCTACATAGTATTGAAATTCCTAACCACAGCAGACATAAATAAATAAATAAAAGGCATCTGAATTAGAAAGGAAGAAGAAAAACTGACATTCATTATATGCAGATGGCATAATATATAAAGAGAACTCTAAGGATTCAACCAAAAAACTATTAAAACAGAAAAATGCATTCAGTGAAGTATCAGGATACAAAATTGATATTCTGAAGTAAGTTTCATTTTTATACATCAATAATGAACTATCAGAAAGAGAAATTAGGAAAACAATCCAGTTTATAATTGCATCAAAATAAATAAAGTACCTTAAAATAAATTCAACCAAGGAGGTAAAAGATGTGTACTCAGAAAAGTGTAAGACACTGAAACAAGCTATTGAACATTCAAATAAATGGAAGTATATACCATTCTCATGAATAGGAAGAATTAACATCATTAAAGTTTCATACAACCCAACACAATCTGCAGTTTCGATGCAATCCCTATCAAAACACCAATGGCATATTTCACAGAACCACAAAAGACTCAAAATAGCAACAGCGATTTCGGAAGGAACAAAAAAGGTGGGGGTATCACACTACCTAATATCAAATTATAAGGCCATAGTAATCAAAACTGCATGGTACTGACATAAAAACCTAACTGCCCAACAGTAAATGAGTGGATCAAAAAACAGTGGTACATTTACACAGTGGAATACTACGCAGCAGAAAGAAAGAGCTACTACCCTTCGCAACAGCATGGATGGAACTGAGAGCATTATGCTAAGTGAAATAAGCCAGGCGGTGACAGACAGATACCATATGATCTCACTTATAAGTGGAACCTAATCAACAAAATAAACAAGCAAGCAAAATATAACCAGAGACATTGAAATAAAAGACAAACTGACAATAAGCAGAGGGGAGAAGGGAGGGAGATAACTGGGGAAAAGGAGGGGAAGAGTCATCAAGGAACATGCATAAAGGACCCATCGACAAAGCCAATTGGGGGAAGGATTGAGGGTGGGAGGTGGGGAGGGGTTGGGCTGGGGAAAGTGGTGGCAGGAAAATGTTGATGTGGGGATGATGGGATGGGGCGCAGGGTGGAAGGGATAAAGGGGAGAAAAAAAAGGAGACAACTATAATAACATAATCAATAAAACACACACAAAAAAAAACCCAAGCATTGCACAAACTTTGGCAATGGAAAATAAGCTGGTTTCTGTTAAAATATTAAAATTTTATATAATTAATATTATTTAATTAAAATTAAAATTAAAGTTATCTCCTGACCAGAAAAAAATACAGACATGTAGACCAATGAAACAGAATAAATGCATACCTATACAGTAAACTAATCTATGACAAAAGAGGCAAAGATATATAATGGGATAAAGACAAACTTTTCATTACATGCTGTTGGGAAACTGGACAGATACATGCAAAGAATGAAACTAGACCACTCTTTTACACCATATACAAGAACAAACTCAAAATGAATTAAAAACAAATGTAAGACCTGAAACCATAAAACTCCTAGAAGAAAACATAGGAAGTAAATGCTTTGATATCATTCTTAATAATAGGTTTTCTTTATGTGTCTCCTAGGGTGAGGGAGGCAAAAATGTAATCAAATGGGACTAAATAAAACTAAACAGTTTTTTTTCACAGCAAAAAAAAATCCATCAATAAAACATAAAGATAACCTATTGAATAGAAGAAGATATCCATGCATGATACATCTAATAATGGGTTAATATTCAAAATATATTAAAATCTCATACAACAAACACCAAAAAAATCCCAATCTGTTTCAAAAATGGGTAGAAAACCTGAACAGACATTTCTCCAAAGAGGACACACAGAAGTTCAATGGACATGAAAAAATGCTCAATGTCACTAATCAGCAGGGCAATGCAAATTAAAACCACAATGAGCTATCACCTCACACCTGTCAAAATGACTATCATCGATACATCAACAACCAACGAGTGATGGTGAGGATGTGGAGAAAAGGGAACCCACATGCACTGTTGGTGGGAGTGCAGGCTGGTGCAGCCACTGTGGAAAACAGTATGGAGTGTCCTCAAAAAATTAAAAATTTAACTACATATGACCTAAAAATTCCATTTCTGGCAATTAAGCTAAAGAGCTCAAAAACACTAATTTAAAAAGATATATGCACTTCTATATTCACTGCAGCAATATTTACAATAGTCAAGCTATTGAAGCAATCTAAGTGTCGATTGATAGATGATTGGAAAGAGAAGAGGTGGTACATGTACACAATGGAATATTACTTCACCATAAAAAAGAACTAAATCTTGATATTTGCAAAAATTTGGATGTACCTAGAGGGTTTTATGCTAATTGAATAAGTCAGACAGAGAAAGTAAAATACCATATGATTTCACTTACATGTGGGATCTAAAAAACAAGATAAACAAATGAAACAGAATCAGACTTGTAGATACAGATAACAGACTGAGGGTTACCGGATGAGGGGGGGATTGGTGGACTGGGTGAAAAAGGGGAAGTGATTAGGAAGTACAAATTGGCAGTTATAGAATAGTCACAGAGATGTAAAGTACAGTACAAGGAATATAGGTAATAATATTGTTATATTTATGTATGGTGTCAGTTGGGTCCTAGACATATCGGGAGTTCGCTTTGTAAGTTATATAAATGTCTCACAACTGTGCTGTACACCTGAAACTAATATAATACTGAATGTTAACTATAATTGAAAAATAAAAACATTAAAATTTTTTTAAAACTCATTTCTACACTGAAGGTTAATTAGGTTTTTCTCCTGTGTTGTTTCCTAAGAGTTTTATAGTTTTTTTTGCTTTATATTTAGGTCTATGGTTCATGCTGATATAATTTTTGTGAAGGTCAAAGATCTATGTCTAGATCAGCGATTTTCAACCGGTGTGCTGTGGTACACTGGGGTGCTGCGATAATTTTTAAAACATGCAATATCTTTTTATTCAGGGTCACTGACCTCTTTTATATTAGATTTTCAAATAAAAAATGACAACAGCCAATATAACAACATCTGTCTGGCGCAAATGAATCAAAATTATACCTATTTTTTGTCAGACTGGCAAAAAATATATGTTTTCTTGGTGTGCCACAGAATTTTAGTAATTAGTTTATGTGTGCCATGAGATGAAAAAGGTTGAAAATCACTGCTCTAGATTCATTTTTTCATATGTGGACATCCAGTTGTCTCAGCACCATTTGTTGAAAGACAATATTGCTCTGTGATCTTTGGGCAAGTTTCTCAGTTCTCCGAGCCTTATTTTCTCAGCTATAAAAAATGGAATAAATATAATCTATCTCATGGGCTGTTGCGAGGATTGGCACATGGTACATGTTCAGTAAACAAATGTTACTAACCAAATTTGTTACAGTTATCATCGGCATTTCCAACAGGGCTCAGACAGGCCGGGTGGGAAACAGTCCCCTGTGGAGTCACCATATGGGAGAGAGAACCTGAGGGTGGGTCGAGCCTGAAGAGCTACAACCTAAGTTATGTTGCTGAACTACGGTGGAGAAAAGATTATCATCATGAGGAAAGTCTAGGTCGTCAGCCAAAAAGAGAATAAAGGGGGTGCAAAGCTGAATGGGTAAAGCAAAAACATCATGATAAAAACAAGTTGAATATTAGAAGCCAGGGAAAATGAAGAATTAATTGAGTGCAGAGTATGACTCCCGGTGCCAAGAGGAAATCTAGCCTCAACACTGAGCACATAGTAAGATTCTGCTGTCATACGCTTGGCTGACTTGGACAGAACAAGCGGACCTCATTCGAGGCACTGCATGGACTCCCCCAAAACCACACCTAGAACATCACGACCCTGATTTAGTGAAACCCAGAGCAAATCCTTCCATCTCATCTGCTGTGTGTTTAATCCTTCCCAGGATTAACCACATAAAGCGGTGGTTCACTGGGTGCAAGAGGAAGTATTTATCTCCAATTTCCACAAATTTGTCCTTTCTTTTTTTCTGCTTTGGAATGCATGAGGCTTGACCATCATTAAACAGAAATACTATCTTGGATGTGAAATCCAAGGAAATAATTTTCTTCAACCCATTAGACCGAAAAAAAATATTTAGTCTTAATAAAGGATAGAATGGTAGCCCCCATGGTTTAGCTTCTTACATTAATACTCCCTATGGGTTAATGTGCTCTTAATATGGCAAAAAAAAAAAAATAACAACAACAACACTGCTTTAAATAGCAACTTGTGCTTCTTTTTGATTTCTCTACTGCAAAAGCTGATTTACTGTGTGTTTCTTCCATCTGGCAGGAAGCTAATCTGAATATGAATCAATCCTTGCAAAAATAACTGCAGGAAATTTTAGACATTCATAACTTTCTCAAGATTTTTCCTTTTTAACAATAGCATTTTTGTCATTCTTTCCGTTGAGCAAAGTTTTTCATTGAAACTAAGTATGACTAAAGAATTGTGCCACCTCATCCTGAATGCCCTTTACTGTTATAAACTCACATTGCTCATATTCTAGGTATTTGCACATAAATGAGTATTGCTGTTATCCCCAAAAGTTTTAATCATGAGAGGAAAACACATTAATGTGATGTTCACAACTTGATGAGTGAAATGATCAAAAGAATCGTTCTTAGTTATCTGATTCTCCTTTCACTGCAGTGTATTTTGTCATAATGCTGGTTTCTTCTAACATTGGCTATGCCAACTAATATTTCTGGTGCTAGGGAGGGAAAAAAAAACCCTCTACCTCATATAAGACTCAATTTTTTAGCAAGTAACCCCTGGCTATTTTCGAAATAGCTTCCCAACTATTCTCACACTGTGGCACACTGAGAAAATTATAATGGTTACCCTGGGGTAAGTAGACAAGTCTGATCGGAGAAGAAGTAACCAGCCTAGGGACTCCAGCTTCCCCAGGCCCCATCGGGCCACCCCGATATTGCCAGGATAAATATCCTGTCATACATATAACCTATTTTCAGCACATAAACTCTGCTCAAGAAAACCTATACCCCAGAACTAGGAATTGGAGAAGGAAAATATGTGAAAATGAAAGCAACATCATTCAGACTAGTGCATGAGTGTCTTTGGCAGAATTTCTACACAAGAGTTGTGTGGCAAAGTCACTGCATTCTAGTCTGACTTATCAAGTACGACTGACGAACCCATTGTTTTCTGAACTGCATTCCAGAGAATGCTAGTTTCCATGAAATGTTAATAGATACTAAAGCAATTTCCCTACTGTGGGAAAATAATTTTGAAATTTATTGGGCTAAACAGATATCACTACTATAAGACTTCCGAGCTCTTTCATATGCTAATATATTTGCAAACTTCCGAGATAGAGTTGATCTGAAACAGAATGTTGTTTAGACTGCTCACTGCATAACACTAGAGGTCGCTACTCAGATATCAGCCTATGAAAACACATGAATCGAAGCAGTGGTCCACTTATACATGGTAGCAGTAGGATATAGCGTGCAGCTTTTCCCTAAATATTTGAACATGGGACTTTGTTTGTCCAGAATATCTGTTCATATCTAATAGAACATGTTTGGTTCTTTATGACCTCCACTGATAATTTTGTTCGTTATGCTACATTTCAGGAATACCATGTTCTAAGTAACCGTTCCTTCATTTTCCCAAACAGATTGTGCATTCCCCTGCCTCTTGAAGGAAAGAACATAGACTTTAATATAAGATCAATCTGGGCTCAGTATCAGCTCTGCCACTTATTTTACCAGCTCTGGGCCTTGATATTACTTGTGAAGTGGAAATTGTACCATGCACATTACAGGGTGATTGTGCAGATTAAATGAGCAAGCATAATAAAGCTCCTATTATAGTGCCTGACAGCTGGTAGTGCACAGAAAATATTTCCCTTCCTAGTAGTATACAACAAATATTTATCTTCCCCTTTGCTTGGGTTGTTCTCACTGCCTGAATGTCCTTCTATGCTCAATCTGCCCTACTTTTACAAAGCCTTCGCTGGTACAAGTGTACCTTCCCTCAAACCGCTGTGGCATTTTGTTTGTGGCTCTTTCAAAAGTACATTCTAGTACATTTCTTTGATACTAAAATAACTGTGGCCAATTTCTCATCCCCCCACTCCCGCTTGATTGCGAAATCTTGAAACACTGTCTTGCTCATCTTGATCATCACCAAAACATGGGCTATTTTAGGCCCTTAACAGATGTTTGTAAAAGTTAATGGGATCAAAATAGTAAAGTAGCTGGCAGGTACCCACAATATATTTTTCACTGAGGAGGTGATAATACCAACTCTTCTGGATTGACTGGATGCACATTATAGTCTGTGAAAAATATATCTATTGGTGTACAGAGATTGTCATAACAAGTCCTGAAGATATACTTTACGTAGCACAAAGAAAATATTCCGAGGTTGGCATTGCACAGATTAGTTGTACAACCAACCCCTTCTGTAAAATAAAGGCATTTAAACATAAGGATGGTGGTGGATAGTCTCATCAGCAATTATAAACTCAAAAGTAAAGCAAACATTTTAGAACAGATGCCTAGACTCAAAGATCAATATGGATAACATCCCTGTTCCTTAAGCTCTCTTCAAGTGCAAATATAAACTAAGTACTAAGCTAAACCACTTTTGAAATGCCTGTTAATATGCATTTGCTTATATTATAATATATACTGCTTTAAGTATATTTAGACAATGTTTTTTGCATTAATAAAATGTCTATGATCTATACTCGGAGTTATATTTTATTTAGATTCTCAAGCTAAAGCATTTTTAAATAAGATGTAGATGTGCAAAATAAATTAGCTTTTCAAGTAAGAATTTTGTTATGAAAAGTCAACAACTGCAAACAACCTTGTGAAGTTGAACTATATTTATCAACAGTAATTAGACACTTTAGGGAGAAAACTCCAGAAGAATTTATTTTAAAAATAACATTGGAACAAAAGAACTTTTTATATGAATTACCTAGTTAAGATACACAGTTCCATTCTTTAATAGGTATTTCCATTGTTGACACACCATTTAAAGAGAGATGCATCAGGAAAGCACAAAATTGTGATCGATGAAGGTTTTCATTTTAACCATAACAACTGATTAACTTCTACAAAACCATGACACAAAATGGCCCCAATGTAAAGTGGTAATAACAGTAATAATCAGCTATAAGGGGTTGAGTTGTTTGTCTCCATAATTCTAAAGAGTTGGGATTTTCAAAAATGTAATAGTTATATTTGCAAATATCTAGAGTGTGTGAATACAACCTTTAAAGCAAGCTAACAACTCATTATTAAAGTAGCTGTAGTCTCTTTAGGACAAATATAAAGGATACTATTGTAATTGCAGTTGCTATGCTTACATTTTATAGGTTCTTACTAGTTGCCGGCCACTATGCTAAATACTCTGAACATTATCTCCACACTTAAAAAGCAAATAAATGTTGACAATCGAAAGGGAAAAAAAGAAAAGGGAAAGCAAACTAACAAGGGAAAAAGGGAAAGCAAACCAACTTAAAAGACAAGATGGAAAGGAAAGCCAGATGTTGGTAAACTGGCTAGCTGGTGAGAGATACCAAGGTGATTCTGACTAGGGTAAGTTACCACGGTCCTGAGTCCGACGCTCAGCTTTCAAGGTCCCGAAATTCGGACCCATATATTCCTTCATTGAAGGCAGCTCTATGCAGGGAGCAAATTCTAATCAGAGACCTATTCGGTAAACTGGAAAGTAGAGCAAAGGAAGAAGGACAGTCTTTAGGGATGTTTCATCCAAGCTGCAGTAAGGTCCAGAAAATAGAATAGATAAAGCCATCTACGACACGGGGAGCAATATGTTCAAAAGCAAAGAGAAGTCAAAAGGTACAATTTCTTCCTGAAAAATCTTGTAAGTACTGATCTTAGACTGGCTGGAGCAAGGGCAACCTGAAGCAGAGAGGTCTGATGAAAAACAGGGCTGCAACAGGCAGGGCCAAAATGCAAAAGACCTAGGCTGTAACCCTGATTACAATGAAGAGCTAGTTACTGTTTTAAATCAAGGCACTGGCTCATCAGACTCTCTGGGCTCTGTTTGGAGGGAAACAACAGTGGATGCAAGGAAAACAGGAGGCTGTTGTAAGTGGCTGAGATGAAACATTATGCAGATCTAAATGAAGATACGATTCAGGGACAAAACACCTTTATAACGGTTTCTCTAAGACAATGTGCTCTGAATTGAAAACTAAGGAGTTCATTAAACATTACATTTGGTGTTCTGTATTTGGTACTCAATACATTTGACAGTTGGAATTAGCCCACATTTAAAAACAAATGCTGTAATGCAATTGTTACGATTATACAAAACCATGTTTAGTGCAAGTCAGAAACAAAATGAGAAATTTAAAATATAAACAATCAAAATGGCTTTTATAAAATTTTATTTTAAAGTATGGGTCACATCCTCCAAAATTAAAAATTAGTGTTGCGTTAATTAAAAAAAAATTACCTTATTACTCTACTAAACTTTTTTTCCCCTCATTTTTATTCTCTGTCTCCTTGGAGATTGTTAGGTAATTCATTTCACTTCTCTAAGCCTTTTAACACATTCAGTCTTTAGTTTTACTGAGATCACTGATTAATTTCAAGCAATTAATAAACCAAAGACAGACAAAACTTCCCAATTTTTACCTAATTGCCAAAAAATGTTTAATCACTTCCGATATTAATCAAAAATTTTAAACCACCATTTTCAAATATTTTCTCAGATAAAAACACTAAATTTAATATTTTAAGAGTAAATCCCACATAGTGCATGCTGTGTATGATTATATGAGAACAACTATTAGAAGTATTAAAAGAAAAACTGAAGGAAAGTACACTTCCAGTGCATGTGTCTGTCAATGACTGTTCTGGATATTATTTTTCAAGGGAGAAAAACAGAATTCAAACAAATGAGAAGTAAAGAACAGAACTGGGCGGTAGATACACATACACATCAATTTGGGGGAGGGACACTGATTCAGCCAATTTCCATTGACGGTATTCAACTGCTTTGCCCTAACCTGATCCATAAGCATAGGTAAAACTTTTTAAGTTTTAGCATAGGGATAATAGGTTAGACTTACCCCTATGCTCCCTGTGTTAGAACACAAGTCCCTGCATTCCCACTAATATACAGGACTCTGTAAGAGAGCACACATGCCTACACACACAGATTTGACCTTGCCTTTAAAAAAACCAGACAAATTATAGGAGAATGTTTGTGGCAGTTTTATTCACAACACCCAAAAACTGGAAAGAGCCCAAGTGTTCATTGATAGGAGCATGAATAAACTATGATATAGCCATGCGATAGTGTAAACAATAAAAAAGGGATAAACTATTCAAACTACTCTTGATAAGTTTTTACAAAAAATAAAACACCCTCGTAATTCAACGTTTCTAATGTTTTAAATTATGCCATGCTAAACATTACTTTTGCTATAGTTTCATTCTCCTAAGCATTTAAAACACAGTATGAAAATGTTTAAATATTTTTAACAAAAATTTAAATGCAATTGTATTTTCCCCATTAATTATTAAGATTATTTTGCAAAGTTTCAGCATGTGCTGTTATTTTTATGGTTTTGCACTAATGCGAGAAGTGCTGGCTGCCTATACTTAACCAGCTTGTACTTGGTTAACAATTCTTTACATTAAATTTCCCTGTTCAAAATTCGCATGTGGTCTCTGACCCCTGACTGGGCATTGAGTGATTAAGTGAATGAAGAGTGTTCATTACAAAATTCTTTCATCTTTGCTGTATGTTTGAAAATTTTAAAAACAAATGATGAAAAAAATCAGATAAATAAGTACTATGTTCTACTTCCAGATAAGCCAGATGAATAAAGGAAAATTATTTTATGCAATGAAAAACATTTTAAACAATAAAAATGAGACGGGTGGTGACATTATCAGCAGCAAATTAACATAAGGATATAACCTCATGCCAAACACTTCCAAAAGCAATGGGGAGAAAAAAAGATCCCGATATTCTAGGGTGATATAGCAAAGAATCTGACCCAATCACAACCCTCATAGATAGAACGAAGGGAGAAAAGCATTACTAAAACCTTGAAAATTCCTTCTAATGCCCATTATCTGTTCAGAATCAGGCTGGCAGGATGGATGCACAGCCCAATGAAAAAGTCAAGACTGAACTCTTGAGAGTAAAAGCCATTACTTACTGCCTTCAGGAATTCTTCAGTCATCCAGACAAGGGGGAGAAAGGGCATTTTGAAAAGGTAAAGAAATATATTAGGCAGGCCCCAGACTTCTCCATAGCAACATTCAACATAAAGGGATCTTGGGATAGAGAACCCTTATAAAAACTTGATGACAAAATCTAGCCAGACAAAAGATGAATGGAGAAGTCATGGTGAAAGAAAACAAAACACTCAATGCAAGAGAATAGTAGAGCCATTTTGCAATCCTGAAAGAGGAGGAAAAAAGCATGGCATAAAATTTTATAACCACTCAAGTTGTCCTTTGTGTATAAAGTCAAAGGACTTCTTCAAGCATGCACTCATTCAAGGGCCACCATGAGCCCTACCTGAAAAAATTACTTGATGAAGCAACCAGTCAACTAAGAGATTAATCCAAATAGAATTTAGGGATGGAGAGGTTGTGGCCAAAAAAATAATAATAATAATGGTACGCACTGAATGCTTTTAAATAAAGAATTAAAACTAAACAGGTGTAGGAATTGGGATTTTTAAAAGTCAATTTAAATGCTAATAGACTTGAAAAAATAATAATAAGTAACAAGGACTGTCTAAAAAATCTCCTATAGAGCTTAAAAAACATTAAAATACACTTGAATAATTTGTGTGCTCAACCTCAACAATCTTCAATTTTACTCTGACTTCTTTTTCTTCTACTAAATTCAATTAATTTCAATGTACTTTTTTAAATTTAAAAATGAATACAGTGTAACCCCATTTTTATAGAACTACTCTATGCATTTATGCAGTCATCTAGCCATTTGTATATATGCATATAGAGAGATATGTGGAATGATAACTCACCAGTGTCAATAGTAGTGTTCTGGATAATGGGTTTGAGGTGATGTCCCCTTTGCTGCACTTCTGTGTTGCTTGATTTTTAAGAAAATAAACAAGTGTTTACAGAAAAACTAAAGTCATGTGATAAAAAGGAAAATTAGATACATAGGGATAAGATTGTTAACCCAATAAAATATTTTTTAAAAGTGAAGAGGAATGTTTAAACCCCATTAGAGCATCAATTTACAAACAATTCAGGTGTTAATTATAAATCATTCTCATTAATTTATGGAAAATATACAGACAGGGCAGTAGTCTGTTGGCCCTTGTAGCTACGATGTGTATGAAAAAGTAAAGAAACTTCATTTCATTAAAAATATCTTATGTTAGAGTTTTAACAAATTTAAAACTTCCCACATCCAAATTGGTGAAAATTTGCTTAATTGCTATAATATTTATTTGGTAGTTAAAGAATGCCATTAATCAACATCTGAAATTTATATTTATCAACTCCCAATCAAAATAATAAATGTATTCTTGAGCCTTAAGATATCTTATTTTCATTTGTAATAATATTTTGCATTCTATCAAGTCAATATGTTAGCTTACTTTTTATCAATTTCTCAAAAATCTCAATTTAAATATTAAAGACATGTGCCCTTCAGTGTTGATACCCTTGCATTTCTGCCAAATTCACAGAGATGTTTGTCTACGTGTTTTTATTCATTCATTTGCCAAATAATTTCAGTGGAGTCATCTAAATGCAGGAAAATCAGAAAACTTCAGTTCAGGGCACAATCATGCCCATTTTCATTAAATTACTTTTGGCAAATGGTGCTATCTTTTAATAATAGTTTTCAAACACCTAATAAGTAATTGCTTGCAACTGTGCCATTGTCTGACAGTGAAATGAAAGAACGGGCACTGTGATGCGGCTGAACCCCTCCATTTGTGTTGTGCTGCAAAGCTTTCTGGTCACGCGATTCCTTTTTACTGTCATGCTGTGAAAATTGCAGGGGTTTGCTGCAACATAGGCTTTTAACTTATGGAGAAGAGCCAAGGGATAAAAAGGAATGAAATTACACAAATGAGTCCTGGCAGCCAAATTCTGTTTCTTTTCTTACCTGACAGGCCAGTGCCTGGCTACCATGGAAGGGCCCACCACCTTCTTTAGAACATTAATTACTTAGCAGCATTAATTTCAATCCCCTAAATTAGTCCACTGTAAGGAGACTCTCTCACCATTTAGAGGTGATTGCTAAGCCCGAAGGTTGATGTGCCTTCCTAATCCTCCTCAGGAAAAGAAAGTCAAAGAAACCATCTGACAAGTTGCTGTTTCAAGTGATGCGCTAGATCACTCATCTGTTCATTCAATGACCAAATATTTACTGGGCATCAACTACATACTAGGCTCTGGTCTAATCACTAGGGACACAGGGATGGGTAAGAAAGACAAGGACTGTGGTACATGGACACAATGAGAAGAAGCTCCTACCTTTTGCAACAGCATGGATGGAACTGGAGAACATTATGCTAAGTGAAATAAGCCAATCAGTGAAAGGCAGATACCATATGATCTCACTTATAAGAGGAATCGAATGAAAAAATAAACTAACGAGCAAAACAGAACCAGAGACATGGAAACATGGAACAGAGTAACAGCTGCCAGGATGGGGGAGGGCGGATAATGGTGGAAAGAAGGGGAAGGGACTAGTCAAAGAACATGTATGAATGACCCATGGACTTGGACAATGGTGCGGAGACTGACTGCAGGAGTGGGGGCCAGGCTGGGCAGAGGAGGGCAAAGGGGGGAAATTGGGACAACTGTCATAGAATAACAATAACAACTGAAAAAAAGAAAATCAACAAATGCAAAAAAAGAAAAAATAAAGGCAAGGGTCTTACTTTCAAATAGCTTACATTTTACTAGGGTCAGATAAACAATTAATTATATAATATGTAGGTTGTGTTTAGTATTATGGAAAAAAAAAGACAGGATAAGGAGGCTAGAAAGAAACTGTGCGGAGATAGGAGTGTTCCAATGTATGCCAGATATGGAATGGACACTAGAAGTAATTTACTGTAACCTATTTAAAAATGCTTCCTAATATACACTAGAAATTATCCTCTATGTTGTTAGATAACAAGAGCCTATAATCATATTCCTTCCATATTCTCCTCAAAGTGATCTCTCTCTTCAGAGCTGGCAGGGTCATTTACTTAAAGGCCTTGCCTGATGCTTTAGAGAACAGTTATTACTGTACAGCTAATTTCCCCTCCCCCCCCAAAAAGGGAATCTCTTTGACATCAAGGACTGTGCTTTATTTATCTTGGCTTTTGTTATGGGCTGAGTTGTACCCTCCCCAAAAAAAGATATTGAAGTTCTAACCCCACTACCTCAAAATGTGACCTTATCTGGAGACAAGTCTTTAGAGGTAACAAAAATGAGATCATTAGGATGGTCCATAATCCAATATGACTAATATCCTTCCACAAAAGGGGAATTTGGACACAGAAATAGGTATGCTCATGGGGAATGCCATGTGAAGACACATAAGGGAGAACAACATGTAAAGGCAAAGGACTGGATTGATGCATCTACAAGCCAAGGAATGCCAATGACTGTCAGCAAATCACCAGAAATTAGAAAGAGGCAAGCTAGGATCCTTCCCTAGCACCTTCAGAAGGAGTGTCGTCCCACTGGCACATTGATTTTGGACTTTTAGTCTCCACAGTGTGAAAGAATAAATTTCTGTTGTGCTAAGCCTCCCGGTTTGTGGTACGGTACTTTGTTAAGCAGACTTGCAAACAAAAATAGTATCATGCTGAGGGTTTAGCAATGAACAGTGTGTATTTGATGAACAAACAAATGGAAGTACTTTGCAAAAAAGAAATTTTGTGTACACTTTACAAATGAAGAAACTGAGGCACAAATACAATGGAACTCTGTATGTGACAGAGTATGTTGATTTGGTTGAGCTTCAAAGCTTAGATATTTCTGTAACAGAGAAGTAAGGTTTTGTGATAGTGTCCCTTTTACTTAATAAACACCATTTCTTTAGCTTTCTATAGCTTAGTCCAGCAAAGGATATGTGTGTAAGACCTCTACCTTGCTGGAAGACAATACACAGAAATCAAAAAGCAGAGCTGATAACCTCAGAAGTCAGGCCACAAAGTTAATGAAGCCTCAGAAGCTTCGAAAGTGTAATATTAGAAAGTGAATTTGCAGGCTAGAAAGCACAGGTGCAAAACCCATCCCTAGCCCTGCAGCCTTCGCAATGTAGAATATGGGCAGTTCTGCCTTCAGCATTTACCTAGGAACAAATGGCTTCGGAAAAATCCTATTCTGAATCTGATCATGTCCTTCTCAAAAAGGCAGACAATGCATTCGGCCAACCCTCGGTACCACTTGGATCTTGCTTGGCATCTAGAATAAGCAACAACACAAGCCCCAATGACATCAGGGACTCAGTGTACTGTAATAATAAAAATCATGGCATTTGGTTTTTTCCCCCAGCTTTATTGAATATAGTTGACAAATAAAAATTGTGCATATTAAGAGTATGCCACATGACACTCTAATGTACACATACATGGTGAAATGTTTACATCAAGCCTTTTTTAAGAATAATCGGCTACTCTCTAAGCAAGTTAATTTATAAAACACAGTGTTGCTAATACACCCACCATGCTGTGCATTAAACCTCCCA
Source organism: Mormoops blainvillei (assembly GCA_004026545.1). Lineage (NCBI taxonomy): Eukaryota > Metazoa > Chordata > Mammalia > Chiroptera > Mormoopidae > Mormoops > Mormoops blainvillei. Next base: position 4,423 of record PVJD01012877.1, on the reverse strand, counting down.
ACTTATTCATCTTGCATATCTGAAACTTTGTGCCATTTGACTAACATTTTCCCATATTCCTCGAACGCCATCCCTGGGTACCCACCATTCTATCCTTTTAAGAGTCTAACTTTTCAGATTCCACATTTAAGTGAGGCAAAGCCATATTGGCTTTCTGTGTCTAGTTTATTTCAATTAGCATAATGTTCTCTGGGATCGTCACAAATGGAAGAATTTTTTTTGTTTTTATGACTAAATAATATTCCATTATATAACTATACCACAATTTCATTCTCCATGTATCCACTGATAAACATTTAAGCTGTTTCCATATCTTAGATATTGTGAATGATGCTGTAATGAACATGGAAATGAAAATATCTCTTCAATGTCTAATTTTTTGTTTCCTTTAAATATTTATCCAGCAGTGGGATTGGGGATTACAAGGTTGTTCTACAACCTTTTTAATTTTTTTGAGGAACCTACATACTGCTTTCCATGTTTGTTCAAATTTACACTCCTGCCAACAGTGTATAACTATTCTCTTTACTTCCACATCCTGGACACTCTTATCTCTTGTCTTTTTGATAGTAGCCATTTTAACAGGTGTGAAGTGATATTTCATTGTGGTTTCAGTTTGCATTTTTCTGATGATTAAGGTTGCTTAGCTCTTTTTCATCTACCAGTTGCCCATTTGTACATATTCTTGGAAAAACATCTATTCAGGTCCTTCAGAAATTTTTAATTGAGTTTTTATGTTTGTTTTTTGATTGCTTGTTTGTTTTGGGGGGTTGTTTATTTTATTGATATTGACTTGTATATGTCCCTTATATATTTTGCCTATTAACGCCTTAACACATATGTGGTTTGGAAATATTTTCTCTCATGCTACAGGTTATCTCTTCACCCTGCTGATTATTTCCTTTTCTATGCAAAAGCTTTTTAATTTGATGCAATTCTCTTTGTCTATTCTTGTATGTATTGCCTTTGCTTTTGGAGTCATATCCAAAAACTATTGCCCAGACCAGTGTCAAGAAGCTTTTCCTCTATGTTTTCTTCTAGTAGTTTTATAGCTTTATGTTTTACATTTAAGTCTTTTCTTTATTTTGACCTAGTTTTTGTATATGATATGAGATGAAAGGTCCAATTTCATCCTTCTGCATGTGGATACACCATTTTCCCAACCCATTTAGTGAAGAGACATCATTTCCCTATTCTGAGTTTGGCATCTTTGTTGAATATCAGTTAACCAAAAGAATGTGGGTGTTCCTTTCTGGGTTCTTGATTCTGTTCCACTGGTCTACTTGTCTGTTTTTTTATGCCAGTGCCATACTGTTTAGGTTACTATAGCTCTGTGTTATATTTTAAAACCCAGCGGTGTGATGCCTCCAACTTTGTTATTCTTGCTCAAGATTGCTTTTGCTATTCAGGATCTTTTGTGGTTTCATATGAATTTCAGGATTGTTTTAACAGTTTCTATGAGACATGTCTCTGTGATTTTGATAAGGTTTGCATTAAATCTATAGATACATTTGGGTAGTATGGACATTTAAAAATATTAATTTTTCCAATCTGTGTACATGGGATAGCTTTCTATTTACTTGTGTCTTCTTCAGTTTTTTTTATTAATGTGTTGCAATTATCAGTATACACATCTTTCACCTTCTTGGTTGAATTTATTCCTAATATTTATTGTTTTTGGTGCTAATAGGGTTGTTTTTTTAATTTCTTTTTTGGATACTTCATTGCTAGTATACAGAAATGAAACTACTTTTTCTATGTTGATTTTGTATCCTGCAACTTTACTGAATTGGTTATTAGTTGTAACAAATTTTAGCAATGTCTTTTTCTATATGTAAGATTATGTCATCTGCAGAGTAAATTTTATTTATTACTTTCTGATTTGGATGCCTTTGATTTTTTTCTTCCTAATTGATCTGGTTATTACTTCCAGTACTATGTTGAATAGAAATGGAAAGAATGGGCATCATTATCTTGTTCCTGATTTTACAGGAAAAGCTTGCAGCTTTTCACCATTGAGTATGTTAGTTGTGGGCTTGTCATACATGGCATTTATTATGTTAAGGTGCGTTCCTTTGATATTTTATTTGTTGAGTGTTTATCATAATAGGATGTTGTATTTTACAAATGCTTTTCATGCACCTATTGAGATGATTATGATTTTTATACTTCATTCTATTAATGTAGTGTACCACATTTATTAATTTGCATACATTGGAACATCATTCAATCCCATGGTGAAAATCTCACTTTATTATGGTGTATGATCCTTTTAATATGCTGTTGAATTTGGTTTGCTATTATTTTGTTGAGGATAATGTTCATCAGAGCTATCAGTCTGTAATTTTTTTTTTGTCTTGTACTGCCTTGTCTGGCTTTGGTATGAGGGTATTGCTGATTTCAAAAAATATGTTTCAAAATCTCCTCTACTCTTCAACTTTTTGAATGAGTTTGAAAAGCACTGACATTAATTCTTCCTTAAATATTAGGTAGAATTCACCAGTGAAGCTATTTGGTCCTAGGCTTTTACACTTCAGGTGGTTTCTGATTCTGAATCAGTCTCCTCATTGGTTTGTTACTGGTTTGTTATTGGATAGTGCTTTGTTCAGTTTTTTAATTTATTCCTGATTCAGTTTTTGTAGGTTGTGTATTTCTAGCAATTTATTAACTTCTTCTAGGTTACCCAATTTGACAGCATATTCATAGTAGTTTCTTGTGATCCTTTCTTTTCCTATGGGGTCAAATGTAAGGTCTCTTCTTTAATTTATAATTTTATTGATTTGAGTGATTTTTTCTTAGTCTAGATAAAACCTTGTCAATTTTGTTGGGCTTTTTGAAAAAGAAAACAGCTTTTAGTTTTGCCAACATTTTTCTATTGCCTTTCTAGTGTTTGCTTCATTTATTTCTGCTTTGATCTTAATTATTTCCTTCCTTCTCCTAACTTTGGGCTTAGTCTGTTATTCTTTTTTCAGTTTCTTGAGATATAAAGTTAGGTTGTTTACCTGAAATCTTTCTCCTTTCTTAATGTGGTATGTGTTATTACAAACATTGCTGTTAAAACTGCTTTTGTTGCGTTCCCTAAGTATTGGTATATTGTTTTTCCATTTTCATTTGTTTCAAGGTATTATTTTTTTATTTCGACTTTGATTTCTTCTTTGATCAGGAGTGTGTTGTCTAATTTCCATACATATTTTTTAATTTTCCAATTTCCTCTACTATTGATTTCTAGTTTTATACCACTGTGGTCAGAAAGGATTCTTGATATGATTTTAATCTTCTTAAATTGGTTAAGACATTTTGTGGCCTTAAATATTTTCTATCCTGGATAATGTACACTTGAAAAGACTGAGTATTTCTGCTACCATTGGACGAAATATTCGGCACATGTCTGTTAGGTTCACATGCTCTATAATATTGTTCAAGTCCAATATTTCCTGTTTGTTTTTCTGTCTGAATAATTTATCCACTGTCGAAAGTGAGGTATTAAAGACCCCTACTATTATTGTACTCTCTTCTGATCTTTTAATATTTGCTTCATATATATCTATATCTATATCTATAGATATAGATGTATATATGGGCTCCAATATTGGGTTCATACATTCGTAATTACTCTATCCTTCCTCACTCAGTTCTATGCCTATTTCCAATCTATCTCACGGGGTAGTGCTAGCTGGATGGGCTTGACCCCCACTTTCTTTGTTCCTAGCTGTCCCAGAGGACCAGGCTCTTCAGTATGAGGTGAGATAGAAACTGGCCCAACGGAGGATATTCTGAGGGACAAGGTGGTCAGGTGCATATTCCACGTTCTCTTACCCTATTGGGAGAAATAATGGGCTGATGTGGTCTTCTTGTTCCTGAGATAATCCAGTTAGGTATAGGAACTGACACTTGTAAAGTGAAATAGCTTTTCTTACCCATATAAATGCAACTACTCAAGTTTATGCTCTTCCAAAGTGCTTCTTATACTTTTTAGCTGGATTCTGTATTTCTCTTCAAGGTATTTTTATACTAATATTGTTGATTGCTTGTGTTTCTGTGGAGAAATGAGAGGCAGGGCTTCCTACCCTACCATTCTGCTGACATCGGATCTCAAAAATCATGGAATTTGGAGTCAGAGAGAACTGAGTTTGAATCTGGCCTCCACAAGATAATAGCTGTGAGGTCTCAGACAAGTTACTAACCTTTAAGTCTCTGCTTAATCATGAATAGTGAAAATTGTTATCAAGTATACAATAAAAGCTGTATTATAACAATGGGCACTGAGGAATTTTACCTCAAAAATTCTTATTCATAATCTTTTCTAGGCCACCTAAAGCATCTCTCTGAATCTCGGTTTTTGTAGTCATCAGGGCAATGCTTAGAAATGTACAGTTTTTGAACCCTACATTCTCTTTTTCTTTTTAAAAAATATTTTACTTAT